>JAPYZD010000730.1:0-29907 GCA_030522725.1 Ichneumoninae sp. B BG-2022a
TAATTGCGCAAGGTCTCAGTCTCTTTTGTGTAACAAAATTCTTTATGGTCGAGTTATACGAACTTCCATTAGAAGTTGCAGAATTCAGTAAACTTTTTACACATCGACCATGAAAGATCATGTTGCGAAAGGAATGAGGCGCTGCGCAGTAACTTTGGTTCAATGGGGCAATCAACAGCTGCGGCATGTAACAAATGGAAAAATATTGGCTTCGATGATCTGTATTACAGAAACTTTTTTACTTTTTTTCCTCCCTCCAGTCTCCTCGCTCTTCCTCGTAGTCGCCGTTCGGTGCGACGACTATACAGATAAACATTATTTGGCAAAGTGTCGAATGCCCAGTGGCCCGTGTACTAAACACGCCCTATACTCCACGAAGTTTTGTCGAGGATGTAAAGTGTATATAGAATGCAGCAGGAAGCCTCTCAAGAATTTTCCCTTCGGCGGAGGGGCAAACGGGGTCATAGCCGGCAAGCTCTGAACAAGTGAAGGCTGCAAAGCGTCTGGGTGTGTGTGTGTTTGTTTCAGCGTTGGCATATTTTACCTCCTCACAGGACCGGGGAGAATTCGGGCTCGAATTTTCGTTCCCGTGCCGAAGCGGGGAGAAAATGATGAAAAGTTGTTTTGAACTAGGAGCCAACGGTGGGGAGAGCATCTGGGATTGGGGAGGTCGGATGGTTAGCGGTGTTTTAGAATTGCAGATGAGCACGGAGGACAATTGGCGAGATCGGGAGCGGCATAGAGAAGATCGTTGAAATTAATTAGCGCGCCGTGTCCCCGGACCGAAACTCCGGAGTTATTATAAAATCATCATTCAGAAATGGGTCGTCGACGTCTTTCCCACTCGCACACACACACACATGGGCGATACCCAAGGCAGCATGGATGAACGTTGCCCGTGGCGAAATAGTCAACGTAGCGGAAGTGCCGGCACGCGGTCGCATCAGGAGGGAGCGCTATTCGCTACGGGGATGAAGAAGAGTAAAAGAGGCCATTTTATTTCTTCACTAGGTTCGAGCTACTCTCGCACTTTTTTCTCTACTCTTTTTCCTCAAACCCTCCCCCCCCCCCCCCCCCCCCCCCCCCCCCTGCCCACCCACCCTTTTTCTTTCATTCTTCCGCCCACCCCCTCGCCGGGCGGCGTGACAGAAAATCGAAATGGTTATTAAAGTAACGCGTGTGTTCCAGTTGTTAAGTGCGCCCTAGTTATATCGAGCAGAGTGTGAACTATTCACTTTTCGGTGTATGATGGAGATTTCTTTAATTCTATGTGTTGATTTTATAGTCAGATTTTATAGCAGGATCAATAAACCGGATTCTGGTTGATGCGGAACATACATCGGATTATTAAAATTGCAAAATGTTTCATGCGTTTTGTGCACGGAAGGTACGTTCTTCTGATTTTAGTAACGCGACGCTATGTTGCAAATGGATTTTCGTATCTGACATCTTTTTATATGAAAAATATTCATAAAAATCGACGAATTAGTTTCAGGTGAAAAATAAGGTCTCCTCATTGTTTGTTTAACGTTTTTTAAATCAAATTGCTTATTAACCCTTCATGGTGTCCCGCTCAGTGAGACACCGGACGTTGCCAAGACGCAACCTTTAGCCGATTCAAGTAATAAGTTAACGTGCTAAAAAAATCTGAACAAAATTCATAGACGTACCTTGATGTGCTGTTTTTGTGATAACGCAGAAGAAAATTTATTACGAACATCCGTAACGTTTTTGTACTTAAAAGAAGGCATTTGCGATTCCCAGAACGTCCCCGTATCTGAAGGGTTAATGTTCGGCATTGTCAATTTGCAAAATCAATTTTTCTCGTAGTTCCTTTCATATGATTGATTTGTGTTTTTCAGATCTTTATGCCATTGGGAATTAACGAAACTTACTGGATCTCACTTATGGCGCCGCTAAGGTAAACGTACCAATGGCCGGACACTTAAGGGAGCAGTCCCAGTCCCCGGGCGAGCATGCAAAATCGTATTTCCATCTCTCTTGCACGCACGCCTTGTCCGGCCACTAGGACGTGTCCGGTCATTGGTACGTTTACCTTAATTAACGCCTCGAGTTTATCGAATTTTCTACACTCAACATTGATGTTTATTACATATCAACCTTCCTACAGTTTAATTTTCGATCAATCTTTTAGGACTGCATTTCCCGTTTTCCACTTAAAACAAAAAACAGATCACCCAGAATTGTTCGTACCACCCAAAAGTACCCAGTGCGATTTTTTTTACCCACCCTCGAAAAAAAAGTATTTATCGAAAAACGAATTCCAAAAACCCACAAACACAAAGGGCTCGACGATGTTCCAACCTATAATCCTCGGATACTCGTTAACCGAAAGGTTATTGTTGCAGTCATTCGCCGTGCCGGCCGACAATCGGCACAATTTGTTAACAGTGCGGAAAGGATCCGTTGACGTGGTGCATCATCGTTGCCGTGGGAAAAACACGATATGCCGGGGGTTGGCATTGGAGAGAGAACAGCGGACGAGAGCTCGAACATTTTCGATGCGGAAAGAGGAAAAACCGCATCAATAATCGAGCTGTGGTTCGTTGCCGGTCGAGAGCGAGCGGTAGAGGATTCGTGACATTTTTTTTCTTCTTTTTTTTTGTCATCGAAGCGTGCATTTCTCGTTCCAAAAAGTCTGTCGCGTCAGCCGGTTATCCTTGATATGAATATCGTTGCACGACGCGAGACAGAGAAAATTGAGTCGGAGAAACGAGAATTTAGGTAGATAGGTAAAATCAGTGGTCGATTCCGGCTAGATTCGGAGAATCCTCCACACGTATACCAGTTACAATGGGGCGCCAGTCGGGAAAACCGCGAAACTTAATGGGTGTGCGGTCAGTCCCTCTCGATAATGGTCCGGGAAGACGAGTTGCCGATAGGTATCTCTCCATTCTATCTGCATCAGCCACAGAACACGGAGAAATCATATTGCAAGGGTTTTCCAGGAGGACTCGGGGAAGGAGGAACGCGGTGAATTGAGTGCGCCCGTGTACACGTGTGCACGGTGTATATGTATACGTATGGACACACACAATCGACGGTTATATTTCGTTATTGACCGAATGGTTGGTTCCTGATATTTCGTTATAGCATCAATTCAATTGAAAAAAAATGTGGCATGCGGTATGTATACCGCGTCGTACACATGCAGATATTTATCTGCGGTCGACGGAGTCCCTGTTGCTGACGTCGTGCAGTCCGGAAACTTCGGAAAGTCGAGATCGTAGTCGGCAAAATCGAGTTCTTTAGATCTTTTGCTCAACATTACGGTTCTTCCCTACGTCGTCGACGTATTCGGTATGATTCGCTTTCGAATCTAGTCCTGTTCGCCATTAATTGATCCCAAAAAAACCACGGTCGATAGACCGTGATTTCTGTTTTTGTTCCTTTTTTCTCCAGAAAATGCTTCAATCACTTCCGGCAGGAAAAAAAGTTGTCGCATCAAGCGGCATTAATATCAGTTTTTGGATTCCTCTGAAAACTTGCTTTTAGTCAAAAATTTAAGGAATTTGTTGGTTTTGTTAGTGATAGTCGACAATTTAGTAGCGATACTCCTTTAATGCTCCATCGTTCTCGCGGAAAGGATCGAGCCAGGAGCCCCTTAAATGCCAGGACGATGAACGGATGGGCGTTTCCTATTCTCTGCTGCAATAACGACCTGCGAACGAGGCGCAACTAAACAAACGTTGCGATTTTCCCGTCTACTGTAACTTACAGAATATCAAGAAGATATTCCGCGTGCATTGCTACCCGGCTTCATAATCCTCCCGATAGGGCACATTTACAGCTCCACCATTCACAACTCTACCATACTAGAACTCTACCCAAAATCCCTACCACTTTATGAAAAACAACTGTACCACAGCAACCGGTCACCAACAACTCTACCACAAAACAACTCTACCGGAATTGAAATAAAAGAGTTGCAACATGGCAGAGTTGATGGGGTAGAGATGTTTTCTGGTAGAGATGTAAATGTGTCACCGATAGTACTTAGATTCTCGGAACGGGTGCGGCACTGAGATCTATCGAAACAAGACGTCTCATCCCATCGGGAAATCCAAATTCGAATCTACATATACATGGGACCCCTCTTCAACCATCGCTTCTGTCAGTGCATGTATTACCTTTGAAAAGTGATCTAGCTCCTTCCGTGCGAGGAATAGGCATGGGCATTTGAATTTCAACCGCGGTATCGCAATGGCACCATTTTTTTTTCTTGTGTGGGTGATACTTGAGTGAAGCTTTTTGAACCCATCTGTGAATAAAGTAGAACCTCGATTATCCTAGACGAGTAAGGCGAAACGGGTAACCGAAAACCACGGATAATCCGAAATTATCATAACACGTTATTATTTTTAACACTGCTGAAAAAAACATCGCCACGGATAAAAGTGCGAACAAGTGACCCTCAAAGATGTTTTCAACATTTTTAGGGTTGTCTTTTTAGAAAAAAGTTTGTAACTTTTTGTTTTTTTTTACTTCTTTTTTTGATCGCTGTTATTACTTCATCTCTCAGAGACGTGATGTATCGATAAAACAGTGTTGTTCACGGTAAAATTTTTTTCCCATTTAACTAAACGTTTCTTGTCCACGAACGTCCACCGTTTTTTTCTTGATAAGTTTACAATTTTTCTAGTTAACCCTTTGAAGTATAATTTTTTCTTGTTTTTTTTTTGTACAAGCATGAAGTTTTATACATCGGTTGGTTATTAATACATTTTTTTCAGAATTCAAAGAGGTATATCACCTGCGATACACCATGCTTCAAAGGGTTAAAAATACGGTTGGTTGAAAAAAAATGTTATAGTTAACCAGCAAAGGATTATGGACATTTGTAGACAAGATATATTTGCTAAGTGTTCAAACCTCTTTGTACTGTATATACTTTAAAATAATCTAGTACAATGGCAAGCAATTTTCCAACTTGTTTGTGAGTAAACAGTTTTTATGGACATCAAATTCTTATTATAGAATTTGATATAGTATATAGCATATGTGCGAACGACTGGAAAAACCCTAGGCACGTTAATCCACCGCCCAGTTAAGCCTCTCCCGGATAATCGAGATTGTACTGTATATAGTGGTATTTTCCTTTATATGTTCGTCATTCGAAAAAAGTCTGCAATTTATTTTACATTATTTTTTTATGGAATAACCAAACTATCGATGTCTTTGGCAGAACTTTATTTCCGCTCCCCCATTACTGGATTAAAATACGAAACTCCGGACAAATCACGATAGGAACATTAAGGGGATGCTGGAGCTGTTCTTTTTCCTTTTTAACCTGCTTTACCTGTTTTACCGACGGTACTAGACAATTTTTCAGTTCCGACCTAGCATTGTCAATATGCTACACATATGCGTCAAATCATGCAGAATTACGATAATGACATAAACGCTTCGGTGTGCAGTCGAATTTTGATTGAAAACTTACAAGGAATTAAGCAAACCGAATACACTACGGCCTCGATCTGTGCGGCCTCGGTTTCCGCAACAGTCCCCACCACGCAGCGAATATCGATCGACGCAGTAAGCTGTTTGCCATGCTCGACAGTTAGTATGGGCGGGACATGCGCAGTCTCGATTTTCGTACGTGTCAGCGAGAACCGGTCTCGCCGCTGTGAATGAAGTCGAGGCCCTAGTATATTATAGTTTGCGAAAGTGCGTGAACGTAGTGTCACGATTGACGTATAGGTGGCTCCGCATCGTGCCCGAACCGACAGCGGTGGATGCGTGGTTGGTGTGCGGCTTCGGTGATCCCCAGAGTCAAGCAGAATCGTTCGCGGTCAGTACTTGAATGGGTGACCGCCTAGCCGTGAACTAACTGGCGCATTGGAACCGTTGAGCGGGAATCGAATTGCGACGGTCCCATATTTCGAGTTAGTATTTTTAGCGCAGGAAACTCAAGTTTAATATTTTACCTAAATTCTCGCTAATCTTTGCACTGTCAGCACCTTCCGTGCGAACGTTCACGCTCTCACGGTAACGGTCCAGCCGCTGTGCCCGCCACGTGCGAGCAGCGGCCGTCTTATCAGCGCGTAAGAATACTTTGTCGCGCGCAACAATAGGTGAGGGCCCTGCTTCCGTCAGGCCCTTTATTCAGTTCATCTCAGAGTCCCGCGTCTGTAAGACGTTCACTCTCCTTCCCTTCACACTATTAAATCTCTTTTACCCTAATTTCGACAGTGTACATTAACTCTCTCTCGACCATACCTGACGACTATCACAGAATTCTGAGGATTGGAGTTCCTACTCGAAGTATCGAATACGAACATCAAGACTCAGTTGGAATGAACAGCTGTATCAACGCAGGTTTTCCGCAGTTTCCCTGCGCCCTCATGCAAATGCGATGCAGTATGGGGGGTAACAGCGGTTGCGGCCGTGAACTTTGCAACTGATTTGAAGACTTGGAAAAACAATTGGAGCGGCTTGAAGGCAGAAAAATAGCCAAAGCCATAAGGGGAACTTGGAAAATGAAAAAAAAAAAAGCATGCCGTTAGCGGCTCTGATCACCCGTTGCAAGTCGATAGACTAAGTGAACGCAGTTTACACGTCGAGCCATTTGTCGAAGCAGAACAGATACGAATCCCCCCTACCGAAAGGTAACGGAAGATTTGTCGCACTTTCTTTCGCTTTGCCATTAACGCAAAACAAATAAAAAGAAAATTTAAAAAATGCCACTTAAGCCCAACGCTGACCTCTAGCTCTTACTTATCGTCGAAGCCCGCATTAATCTCCGTGACCCGTGGTCTTTTTTATCAAGTCGAAAAAAGATACCCTACGGTTAAATTGGAGAATCCTAAACGATATTCGCTCCGGCTACCCCCCTCCCTTCCCCCCCCCCTGGAGGGCCGACCTTTCTACCCCTCGAGATCCTCCCGTTTTCGTTCAACGCCGGGTCGTTTAAAAAAACGCTTGCATCGCACGAAAAAAAAGGAAAAAAAGGGAATTACTATACCGCGGAGACAAAGCAGTTAGTTCGAGCGATAGAGCTTCTTAAGCGAATACGATTCCACGGTGGGCTGAGCCAGTAGCAATAGCTCACACGTGTCTCCCGGGAACAAGTTATTATCCCTGTAAGAGAGTGCATGGCTGCTGGAGGGAGGGAACGAAACGGGGAGAGGGATGAGGCAGAGATATCTGCCCTTGGTCCTGCGGGACCCGCCGACCGGGCCAACGATCGACGTCCACCTATACATGTACATGTATAAGTATATATATGTATATGAACGAATATATATGTATATGTATGGATATATATGTATAGTGCATATATATATATATATACCTGACACGTAGGTGTACATCACGATACTGCAGTAGTACTTGGTTATACTACGCATAGCAGTGAGAGACTCGGAGGGAGAGCGCGAGGCTCGTAATCTGCGTTGAAAGGACCTTTGCTACCGTCACGACCTGATAATTAATCAAGCGCATAATTTCATGTGTGTGCCAATGTGTACTTAAGCGGGAGAGTTTGCCCCGCGGAGGTTCAACTATAGCTATCGACTGCACTGCTGACTGCACCGATTCTCTGAACGATGGCGTATCAAGAGAGAGGGATAGAGGGTGGGTCGTGACTGGGCCACCGAACGCCAATTTCGTGCCTCACGTGCGGTCACAAACCCGAATATTATATCGAATCTGGTACATAGTGGAACGTCAACGTTATTAGAATGGGTCGAAGATAGGGTAAATTTACCGAATGGCTTTGGAAAGGGGACCGTATGGAGTTTTAGTCATTTTTTTGTTGTTGTTGTTTTTTTTTTACACGGAAGGATCTTGTAGAAAATACAATGTCTGAGGAAAAAAATTATTTGCTAATGGTGTACGCTAATTATCATACGAAGACTGCTGTTTATCAATGCCTGCACCCAGAAAAAAAATTTATTTGACGGCCAGCGTTTATTAAGATTAAGAAAAATATTTATTTGATTAAAATAAATATTTATTTTTATTAAGTAAATAGTTACTTAAATGAAAAAAATATTTATTTAAATCAAATAAATATTGTACTTAAACTTAATAAACGGTGGCCGTCAAATAATTTTTTTTTCTTGGTGTGGGTTTCCTGGATATCAATATCGAACATATTGGGCAAGCCATCCAGTCTCGCTAGATGTCTTGGTTAAAACCGTCAATTCCGTTATGATATCCAGCAAGATAGAAAAACTAAAAAACAAGGCATTTATGAACATTGTACTTATAAGTAAAAAAATGTGTACTTATAAGTAAAAAGGGTGTGTATATTTTTTAAACATTAGTTGCTGACAAACTTCCACAATTTTTGTATCCTGTTTATTTTACCATTTTTTTTTGTCAACGGATAATATTTTTGACTGTAAAAAAAATTGAAAAATTAACAAGAAAAAAAATTGCGAACGTTTGCCCACAAATAATATTTGTCTAATGTGGAAATCTCATTAACCGCTCATTTTTCTTTTTTGTTGTTACTGTTACTAGCAAAAGCTCGGTAGATTGTACGGACATGATTTTATGTTCCTGCAGCCGAAGCTATGCAGACCCTTCATTTACATTGCTTATGTTAAAGGTATCGAAGATATAAATCTGAAAAAAAACAAATTGAATTTCGTTATTTTTCAATCGAAACATTATAATTTTTTCAATATTTAAAAAATATTTGTCAACTATTACAATAACGAGAGAAAAATTAATTCCTCGGCTTTATGAATGTGGCTGAAGCAAATCCCCGGCCACCGAGAAAATCCGAAGCTGCGATAAATTGATAATAAAAAAAGCGACAAAGTATAATCGAAGGATAACCCTATAAAAATGTAATTTTATCATTTCATAACTGACTCAATATCGCGAAACGATTGTGTACGTGTGTACATACAACAAGAGCAGAGCGTTAAAGCTAACAAGTTCGAGAAGATGCAACACGTGTTTTCCGGGCGCGGATTAAGTACACAGGTGTACGAATGCGCGAAGCCCCGCACAGGTTACTGCGTCCACCTGGTGCAGTTTTTTTTCTCTTAAATTTTCATTATTTCATTGCACTCGAGCTGAGAACCCGCACAGAAATATACACAAGGATCATCCATGTATTACGACATCGAGGAGTTGGATTATCCTTATTCGCTTTCTCTATATAGATTTATATATAGTATATTGTATATCTCCGTCAGTCCCTTGTGCGCTTCTGGGCGTTGCTGGAAATCTACCGAAACTGCAATAATTCAAAACATCGGTCGATTAGAGGCATTGCTGCCTCGCGACAAAGTTCGCTCAATGCTGTAAACCAACCGTAAACTACTGCAATCACATACATATATATATATATATATGCACATGATGTATATATTTATATATGTAAAATATTTATGTATTAATTTCTAGATATATACTGCAATCGCTGACAAAACTTTTAGATCTTTACATCATTGCCTGATAAGATCCCGATAAGGCTCGCATGTAACGATCTAAAATGTTTACTAGGGATTATATCGCGTATGGCGAAAGCGTTGAAACGACCTCGCATCATGCATATATAACAATAATAATACTATACATGGTTACTATTTATGAAACAGCGTATTGCCACACAAAAATCCACTACGGTTGTTTCAATATTTTGTATAGTATACTATAATGGTAATATACACTATAATAGTGGTAGAGTAGTAATAGTAGTGGCAGTAGTAGTGGTAGTGAGAGTATCAGAATCAGCACGGAAAAACTATTTGCGCTTCGCTCACAGTAGTATAACATGCAGGGATAATAAAAATTTATAGAGAATGATTTATTTGATCATTTTTAAGGTTGGTGGTTTAGCATAGGAGGATAATAACAGTATAGACGTACAATGAAAAAAGATAATAATACTGACAAAAGTGTCCCACTACAGGCATATATAATTTAAAAAATCAATGGTAATAATAATAATAATAATCATAATAATCATAATATAATTTAATTAATCATAATGATTATAAAATGTTAGAATGCATTATACCTAAATTTTTCGTGTAATTTCTTGTGTGTCAGTGAATAAACTCAATTGATTTATATATGTACATATATATGTGTGCATATATAAGTCAATCCAAAACTACCTTAAACAACTTTTACACAAAGATATATATGTATATGTATACAGTCCGGATGGGTTGTTCCAAAATTGAAGCCCAGAAATATCACGATCGAATTCACGATCGAAAGGCGAGCAAACCTTGTCTTTGAATTTTTTTCCAATGACCGACAATTCCCGAGTTACGAGTGAACAAAGACGCCAGGCACGGCTGCGGCTTCGGGCGCGCCACCTGGCGAGCATCCCCATTGGCCGGACTTCGAACGCTCGTAACTCGAAGACCGCGCGTCGTATCGATAAAGTTCCAAAGACAAAACACTACCAGTTTTGCATCGCGAATACGATAGCACACACTATACGAAGTTTAGTAAAAAAAAAAAAAAATCATCCAATTTTGTCGCAACTTTGGGACAACCCTCGTAAGTGCAAAAAAATACTCTCAACATAACAACGAATATACATATATACATAAATATCTTCCTTCCTCGAGTATATTTTTCATTTCTTCTTCTAATATTACTGTACAGTGGTCGTGTGTCACAAGTGTCCTCGGTCCTCGCGATATGCCCGATTATTCGTGTACGAGTTGGTCGATGTATATAATCGTCGCGCGTTGTTTCACGCCGACCCCTGGTCGTGGGACTCGCTTCGCCTCCGCGCCGCGTATAATGTTCCATAGTTGTCGGCAGCAACTCGATGCCATCAGTGTACACGCAAGCCGGAATGAATTAGCTTCAGCGACACCGTGTGATCTTTCGCCGTGAATTTATCTATTAATTCGCGTTTATCGTTCGGGGAACGTTTGTCGGGGTGAAATTAATCTAATAGCACGACAGAACCGTTATCGAATCGATCAATGTAAATCGGGGCCGGGGGGGGGGGGGGGGGAGGCATAGGATGAACTATACAAGTAGGATTATTGATAGGAACGAGGCTGTGTGTTTTATCGGCTGTACGTGCCACGGTGGCGAACGGGAGTGGGGGGAAGGCTCTTTGGTGCGAGAACTTCGCCTGCTAGCGATACATTGCACAGGGGTCCTTAACCCAACTGACGCTTAGATACTTCCACGAGAGAGCCGGGGATAATTGACACCCTTTTTGCCGCGCTCGCTCACTCTTTTGCCCGCATCGATTTCTCGCACGGGGGGGGGGAGGGGAGGTGCGCGACGACCGCGGGGGTGACGGCTACGCGAGGCCTCGTCGTCGTCGTCGGCTGCTTCCTCGACCTACTCCTCGTCGTCCCCCTCCATATCCTTCTCACACACACCCCCCCCCCCCTGCCCCCGAGGCCTTCGCCTCATCACTCTTTCTGCTCTCGAGTACTGAATGCACTCGAAAGTAATTCAGTCGTTCACCAAGCCAGAGATAGAGACAGTGACCCCGACCCGTGAGGACATGCCGATATAGCCCTCCCGTACCGACAAAGGCACCCACTCAACAATCCGTTAACTTTGTCGATCGAAGGGTTAGAGAACTAATAGAGCTTTTTTTTTAAACGAGATACTGTTATTGACGAAGATTATGAGAATATTTCATTAAAAGAATGTATCCGGGCGATCTACAAAATTAAAAAATTCTTCCCAACAACCTTTGAAAAGCCAATCGATATTGATTCTAGGAGGGTGGATACGGGTAACGCGGGCGTTGCGTCCGGTGAATATTAATATTGAAAAATTCTTTGCGCGGAGAGCTTTGACGAAACCAATCGATATTAACCCTAGCGTCGGGAGTCTCCCGGATCTGGTGTATTTATAGGATTTTTCTTAATTATATATTTTTTTTATTTTCGACTCTGATTTGTCTGTAAAATCGCGATTTATACGTTATGCGTAGTTATAGGATTTTTTGAATTATAATTCCTTTTTCAATTAAAAAAAAAATGTAGTGCATTAGAACATAAGATTTATATTTTATTATATTCCAGTACTAAATGATATATACAAAAAAAAAGTACTATTTTCAAATTTTGTCAAAGGGTTTATTCCGTGAAACCAATAAATAAATAAATAAATCAATCAATTAATTAATTTTCGACTTTGAGTCTGTAAACCTCGCGATTTATATGTGCTTGGCAGTCGTAGCAGTTAAATCTAGTCCGATAGCGTTTAAAAATGAATCCAGAATTTCTCTTCGGAAAAAAAACAAACCGATCTTTTGAGGGTTCATTAGTCTGTCCTGTACGTAATGCTAATTTTTCACAACGTAGCTCTATGTATGGCCGAGAGTCGTTCCAGTCACATTAGACTGAAACCCCCGCCCAGACAAATCCTAGTAATTATCCGGTTCGACGAATCCCTCGCAGAGATCCTCGCGTGCATCGATACGTGGCATTGAATTTCCACACGGAAAGAGCGAACGAGTAGCGAATTGTTTCTTTTTTTTCTCTGTCCCCTCCTCTATTTTTTCATCCCTTTTCATTCATTCTCTGAACGGAACGTTGGCGTTTCCGTAGGGTGACACACCGGGAAGTCTTTCGATGCTGGGATCGTTAGTCGCAAAGGGGCACTTCGACGGGTTCTCCGGCTCTCTTGTGCCCCCCTCCCCCCTGTTTGGCTCGACAACGTAGAACAGATAGACATATACTACCTACATGCGTTTCTCTCGTGGTCCGCTAATTGTCACGGATGACTTGCACGCTCTCTCGCCGCCGATGCACGCGACACGCGATACGGCTCGATGATCCCCTCTTATAAAACGATGCGTACGGAAGATTCAACTAACGAGGAATATCACGATTAATTAAATATCCGGACATAAAGTGAAGATTTAAAAGCAATTGTTTGTTCGGGTCCAAACGACCGTTCGCGGAAAAGTTCCGTCGCTTCAGGTATTTAATAATCTTAAACGGCTTCGACATTTTAATCCGTTCGTGTTTAAATGAGTCGGTATTTTAATTCATAGATATTTTAATTCATAGGTATTTTTATTATTATGTATTTCGGTTCGTTAGTATTTTTATTCGTTAATATTTCAGTGTGTCGGCATTCTATTCGATAGGGGCTCTAAAAAAATTCCGCGTCGAAAAGGGGTAAGCAGCCCATACACAATAAAAACAGAAAAAGCAAAAAGTAAAATTAAAATTTTTTCAAATAAAAAAAACCAACAAAAGCGTTACTAATATGCAAAAGGCCTGACATAATTTTACAGACTAGGAAATACTCTCCGATGCAATCGAGGGAGCGACTTTTTTCCAATCCGCAAAACAATTTTACACTTCTTGCAGAACAACAACTTTTCGGTCGGGCTTTTTTTTTATTATTCCATCGGTGAGAGATTTATTTACAAGCTCGGAGAGTTCGATCTTCGATCCCCTCACGAGAAAATAACTCTAAGAATAAAAAGATAAAAAAAAGAAGAATAAAGAAGAAGAAAGGGGCTGAAAAAAGTAAAGTTTTTTTCGTAGACTTATCGAATTTGTTTGAGGGCAGAGAAATTCGCGACAGGCTCGTAACAGACAAGGGGGAAAATGCCCCCTTTGAACTTCGACGCACTATCGCGTCTGCCCGACCCGAGACGAGGGTTCCTCTCTGCGCCAGCGATATCACAGGGTGGAGAATGTTTCCAAGCTTCTCTGGGCTCCTTTTTAGGGTAGCTGCCCGAGTTGTAGCAGTTGTAGGAGGAAGACCAGCGGCAGCATCATCATCGTCCCCTGACACGTACAAACTCACTCGGGCCCTTCGCAGTTGTACCCACTGCTCTGCGTTAGGTGCGAGCAGTCAGAGAGCGAACCTTATTAACGTAATACGTGCCGCGGCATGGTGAGCGGAACTATTAGTCCACTGGCACAGTACTACTGTAGTTTTACGCCCACGGACAGTATTATAAGTATTATACGCTTATTCCCGTTATGACGCATAATCGCCCAGATTTTGGACTCGACAATGCGTGAACGGGAGTTCGAACGGGACACTTCGCCAATTGTTATCGCCGCACGCTCCATGCTAATTGACCCGATAACCAAATCTTATTTTATCATCACTTTGGAATTACAATTGTATTTTATTATTATTATTATTATTATTATTATTATGATTGTCTAGTTAAGATTCGCGGACGTGTAAAATCATTTTTATTAATTTTTATAATTTTTAACTCTTCGATTTCGATACATATTTTATGATGGAAAAAAATGTCAATGGCTCACTATTTTGTGAATAAGAATATTTAAAAAATGATCAGTTTCATTTTTTTAATAGTTGAATGGAAAAATTTTATTATGAAATTGTGTTAAATTCTTTACGGTGGATTATTTTTCAAAGAGTTTTAGACATTAAAAGTGAAAATGTTTTGCAAGAATTGCTGAATCATCAACGTGGCTATTATGGTATAGTTGAGCATTAAAGGGTTAATAAAATGTACGTTTATAGCCGTTGCAATGCATGATCGTCGAGATTTTAAATTACAATACGCGTGAACGAAACATTTCGCGAATTTTATTTTACACAATTTTATTTTATCGTTATTGTTATTCTGGTAATCTAGTTCAGATTCGCACGCGTAAAGTTTCTTTTATTTATAGAAAAAAGACAAAAACATCTCCCATTCCAATATTCAATTGTCAACTGAACAACAAAATTATTCGACCAATAATGAAATTGTTATCGCGACCCAATGGCGTTATAATTGAAATAAAATAAAAATTGGGTGAAACGTGAAAAACGATATTTTGACTCTGTTGAAAACCGAGGTACTATTTTATTAATTGCGGGCTACGGTCTGAATGGACAATTTTAATGAACGTGTATGGGTTATTTTATTTTATTTTATTTTATAAAAAAAAATCCTTGTTTGTTTAGCGTGAAGCAAAAAGTGTCGAATCAATGCACCGACGCCGGGATGCATCGTGATGTTTTAAATATAGAGAAAAAAAATCCCGCCAACTCTCTAGTTTTATAAAATGATCGATCAATCCGTACCCCGTTGACGATGAGTCAGGCAAATTTAATTGGATGGTGCTCTGGCACGTCGTCGCGTGCAGCCGTCGCAGCCGGTGCGTCACAGAAAGGATGTTTGATAAAAATTATATTCCTACACAATAACGGTGGAACAAAAATTTCTTTATCGTGATTTTTAATTACTTTATCAATATTCCTGTTTTATTTTCTAACGAAATTGAAATCCGTAGCGCAATGAGCGACAGAGTTTGTTTTTCCATTGTCACGGTTGCCACGACATTCTCCAACTGAAATTCCCTGAATTTGCCCGGTTTTCCAGAGCAATCTTTTAATTTCCCCACTCAATCGATCAGGGTAGGAAAGAACAATCAAAAATAACGTAAAATGTTATATATAATGATTATTAATACATTAAACTCAGCTGACAATATTAAAAGTTCTCAACAAAATTAATATCACGAAACAGTCATATATATGCTGTAGATAGTCGACAAGTTTGCTGAAACGAAAAATGTAAACGTCGTGCATCACGGAATTCATCGAAAAATATCAGATTAAAAAAATGTCCAGGGTTAAAAAAAAAAAGTCCCGGACTTTTCCCGGTTTTCCAGATTTCCAGGTCCGTGGCAACTGTGATTGTTAACAGCGCTTCCTCCTCGAGAGTCGTCTCGTCATTTTCGCGAGAAAATAAATGGAAAAAAATGAGTTTTCAATTTTCAGATTTTTTCACTCGTGTGACGAACGACCTGCGGCTGTTGCAGCCGGGCGGGTCGCAGAAAGGATGTTTGACAAAAATGATATTCCTACATAATAACGTTGGAAAAAAATGTCTTTGCCGTGATTTTTAATTACTTCATCGATATTCCTGTTTCATCTTCCAAAGAAATTGTAATTCGTAACGTAATGAGCGACCGAGTTTTGTTTGTACATTATTAACGGCGCGTCGTCCTCTAAAGTCACCTCGTCACTTTCGCGCGAAAATAAATGGAAAAAACTGACTTCAATTTTCAGATTTTTCACGCGTGTGACGAACGACCTATCATGCCGTGCGAGTGCCGCGACAGGGTGTCGTCGAGTCCGAACTGACGTAGATTAATTCGTCTACGCGAGTTTGACGATACGTTAATATCAACGAACGTAGGTTCGACAATTTTTTTTTTTTACCGTCCGTCTCGAGTATGTTTTTTTCTGTTGAAACATTGTTCTGTACTGTTTTTTTTTCTTCTGTTGGTGATGTTTACTACTGTTGATACGTGAAAGTGTTTACAAGTAGTGTCGAAAAAAAGTATAGTATACAGTATAGACAATTTTTTAGAGTGAGAGAGAGATTTTTTTTGTTTGACTTACAACGTCGATTATTTGCATTAGAGTGAGGCCGAAGCTCAACACGAGGGGCTCGGACTCATTGCCCACAGGCCGCTCCAGCACGTTGTAATTATCCAGGAGGTCCTTTAGCAGCTGCTTCTCATGTAAGCCGCCACTTACCAGCCCTAACCAATTATTATTTCAGTCATGCCCAATCGGTTCGACGCTGTCCGGTGACACCACTTCTTTGCGTACATTCATCCCTTTAATTTTTATATTTTTTTTTACATCACAAAAAAAAGGAAAAAAATCAACGTTTTTTCTTCTTCTCTTAATTCGTTCCTTTTCAATCTTTGCCCTCGACTAACGAACCATGCGCTTCGTCGATTCGTTCGTTAACTCGGTTTCTTACATGTAATGTAATATATATATATATATGTATCTCTTTTGGCGAGGCAATTCTCTCGTTTCTTATCTCAATAAATATCCTAAATGGATCAAAAGCGAAAGCCTAATGTCTCGATGAAATATGGAACGCAATTTAAACTGGGAAATAAGGGAGTGCTCTGGCGTATGCCGGGCGCAAAGGGAAACCATCAATGGGAGAACAAAGGAATCGCAGCGTCGTGGGAGGATGATAATACAATGAGAATTTCGCAACGCACGTTTGTGCGAAAGCTCGTTAGAGTACAATAGTGATTTCGATTAAATTATCTTTGCGCAAAGAGGGACCGTGAGTGGTTGAGAAATTGTTGTTTCAAAAAAAGATTTGGGGTTTAGGTTTAGCGATGGGAAGTCCCCATTTTGCTTCCTTATAGAGGAAGCTTTGTTTTTTTTATTCCAATTGTTGACAAACAGCTAGTTGCCAATAACTTTATAGCGTACGACGATAGTATTTGCTAGTGGACGTCTCAACGTTTGGACTTGTTCGAGATTTATTTTTTTCGGCACATTTACATGTATGCCACTCACAACTCTAACAGAAAATATCTATACCATATTACGACTCAATCGTGTTAGAACTCTACCAAAATCTCTACCAGACTTGAAATAAAACTCTGTCGGACTGAAAATAAAGCTTTACCGGATTGGAAATAAAACTCTACCGGAATACAAAGCTAGACGGTAGCCTTGTATTCCGGTAGTTTTTATTTCCCTTCTGGCAGAATTGTCTTTCAATTCTAGTAGAGTTTTATTTCAATTCTGGTAGAGTTTTATTTCTATTGTGGCACAGTTTTATTTCAATTCTGGTACAGTTTTATTTCAATTCTGGTAGAGCTTTATTTTGATTCCAGAATCAAAATAAAATTCTACCGGTAGAACTCTACCGGTACAATTCTAATATGGTAGAGTTGTTTGGGGATAGATTTTTCTGGCAGAGTTGCGAGTGTTAGAAATGTAAATGTGCCTTTTTTATCTTTCGAAACGTTTGCTGGGATACAAACAATTGAGTTATTTCTAAGGTGACTAACATTCGCCTACTCTCTTCTCTACAGAGGTGACAGCTTTGACAGTAAAGCTTTCTACAGTTTACGAATGAATAATTACAATAGCCCGTAACTTCACTCCGGAAAAGCACTTCGGATAATCAAACTTACCCGGGAGTGTTTAACGTCCTTGGCGATGGAGCGTAGATTTAGAGATTTCTTTTTAATTTGTCAAATTTTAGGGGTGGAAAGTACCTGCACTTTTTTTTCGAACATCTGCTTCACGTGCACGATAAAAGAGATTTGTACATCTAACAAACATCGCTCTTTATCACAAAGCTCCACAATTGGTTTTCTGTTCGTTAATTCTAAAATTTTCTTTAGGTCAACGAAACGTATTTAAATAAAAATTAAAGCACCTAAAAATAATAAAATCGACAAGAAACAAAAAAAAGAAATTGTGAATGTTCGTCCAAAAGAGATTTTTTCGCTAAAATGTGCGAGCGAAAAAGAATCGTTGGTGATTATAAGATCCGATGTGACCATCAGTGCAATATTTAAGCAATCCCATGTGCGTCATGAAAAATTTCATAATAATCAAGAAGAGTCTTAATTAATGGGGACGGAAAATCGCGTCGGTGAATAGCGTCTATTGGGAGTTATCATCGTGAGCGAGCGGGCGTGTTACCGGATTCCATGCCGGTGCGGTAATAACGGTGGCTGACCGCACCGGGATGTTACTACTGGGCGTGAGGTGCGCGCGGTGGTTCAAACCACCGGGGGAATAAGAAGACCGTCGTCGAGGGCTCCGTGCGCGCCTCGATGTTGGGGTCGCCGGTTAGAGTTCGCCGGTACGTACGTACAAAGTCGTCCACGACTAGCGTCACTCCGCCCACATACTACTGTTACAGCTCCGGGGCTAAGGGGGGAGGGAGACGTGGGAACCACGATAAACCGTGAGGGAAGAGACCGCTCTTGTGATATACATATATTCAGAGGAAATGCAACTTTGAAAGCGGTTTATCCTGCTTAACAGCCCGGCCACGAGAGACTCGGGAGCCTGATAGGGAAGGATCGTTCGGGGGAAAGGAACAAAACAAAAGCATTCGGCAAACAAACTCGTATGAACAGTGCTTGATAGAGCTAATTGGACCCCGAGGGGAGAAGGTCGTTAGAGCTTAAAGAAAATTAATTTAAAAAACACTACACGAGTATAACCCCAAAATTGTCAATCTGAAAATTGTTTAAAATGCTTTTATATTATTTTTTTTACTCCGCAGGTCCAATTTTGAACAAGATATCGAAGTAGTGTTTTAGATCGATTCCTTAATTCCGCTTCCAAATATTTGTAAAGAAGAGTGAGTCAATGATTGTTTTTGAAAGCTGGATTCAAAAAGAGGCCTGAAATAAGACTTTAGTACCTCATCCAAAAGGGCAGCTTCAGCATTAAAAAAAAAAAAATTATAATATTATGAAATGTTCAGATTGACAATTTTAGGGTTGCGCTAATGGAGTGTTGTTAATTAATTGGAGTGTTTTTCGTTAATTTTTTTACGCTCTAGCGACCTTTTCTCGTTGGGGTCCAATTTTTGTGTTTAATTCCTTTTGTCATGTTTCCGAAAAAAACGGACATTTCTTTTCTTTACTGACAGTTTTTTTTTATTTTATTTTTTTCGTTTTAATCTGTCGTCTAGTATGAGGATCCAAGTATATACAGGACGACTAATTTTCATCTAGATTGACCGTTACCTCTCGGGACGCCCGGACAACCGATAATCGCACACTACCGAGGCCTTTGCGACGAGTACCCGATGCCTCGCTGAAACTCGTTATCGTATCTCGTGTAAACTTAATATAGCGTGCTTTTGACAGGGAGGCTGAACTCGAGTCTGGCTGAAACGGAAGGACCCGAAGACGTCGACCTCGAGGGGATCTCGCCGGCTTCTCATCGCTAAAGCCGCGTGCACCATCGACTTCTGATTAGTCCGGAGCTCCCTCCGCGGTCGTCGAGTGGTGCTTTCGTACACGAAGCTAACGAAGGAAGGGAGAAAATGTCAGCGCCCTCGCAGGAGCGACGCGACGAGGGACGCTACATAGATTCTCCTCTGAATATACACAATATGCGGGAGCAAAAAAAAGAAGAAAAAAAACAGGGAGAAAATACTACGGTCGCTGATGTCTTGACGAAAGGATTGTCAAGGGTAAAACATCGCACATGTCTCGACTTGGTGGGTGTTCGGGACATCGACAAGTAGACTTTCCAATCGTGCACTTCTCGAGGGGAAGTGTTGAAGTGAGGAACTCATCGAAGGCAATGCGTGAACGAGCGTTCCGTGAACGTTCCGACGAATGCGATTGTTCTTGAGGATGATATTCTGAACGATGGCTAAATGGAGACTTATAAATTACTTCGGGTACTTCCAAATCAAACAAATGTATATTTTCAATGTTGATTCTAGTGATTAAAATGTACTTACATTAAATGTTATATTATTTTTAAAAGACTATTCATATATGTAAAAGGGCTTTGCCCGTTCATATATAAAGAAATAAATAAATACATACATAAATAAATAAGTAAATAAATAAATAAATAAATAAATAAATAAATAGTCGTCGAGGATCTTGCCTAATAAAGTCACGTTCTTTATATTTATTCGTATCTTCCGAAATATTCTATTTATTCCTCGAATATTGCGTCAATAAATGCTGGGTATGCATCCGTTTAAAAAAGAAATGATAAACGAATTAACCAGATGGGACGTTAAAAATCACGTTTTGAGACCAAATTAAAAAAGGGTCGGACACAGTCGAGGGATTTCCTCATGAATCGATCTCCCTAGAAAAAATATGCTCGATACAATTATTGTAGAAAATTCCATGCTCTACACAATAAAAACAATTTTGTACTTTTTCACAATTTTTTATTTCTTAATTTTCTAATCGCATCCGGCTTAAGTTTTATAAACAAAGGTACAAACTATAATTTTTAATGACACGGGAAATAAAAGTGAAGCTTTGTATATCCAAACCTAAGCAAATGAGTTTGGCCCATATTTAACAAAATTATTGTTACGAATTATTTTTTACTGTCTACAAGGAACCTACCCTGCAACCAGACTGTTGGAGGACGGCGCAACGAGTTACCAGCGAATAACAAATTTTATGAATATAGTGAATATGCCCCCCCCCCCCAATTACCACGTAAATCAATGTTATACAGACCGGTCCATATTCACAATTTTACCCTAAATCGATAAGTAGATGAACACGTTAGAAAACACGCTTTTGGACAAAACTAAAAAAAAAGGGTCAACCACAATTGCAGGATATTCTCGTGAACCGATCTGACAACACAAAATATGTTCGAGACAATTATTACAGAAAATTCTGCGCCCTACACGAAACCTCGCCCTACAACCATAACGTTGAAGGAAGCCCCAACGTATTACCAGCGAATAAAATTTTTTATGACTATGGTAAATATGACCGACCCCAATTGACAAAAAAATCAACGATACGCACAGTAAAACAAGTTTTTACTTTTTACAACGACGTCCACAATTTTTTATTTGTTAATTTTCCAATCGCACCGTTCGGGTCTGGATATACAAACAAAAGTACAAACTAAAATTATTAATGGTACGGAAAACAAAAGGACGCAGTAGAAATAAGTTCGTACTTTTCACATTTTTTTTTCTTAATTTTCCAATCGCATCCGGATCCAGTTTTATAAACAAAATACGAACTATAATTTTTAATGACACGGAAAATAAAAGGGAAGGTTTGTATATCCAAACGTGAACAAATTAGTTTGTCACTTAATCAACGAAATTATTTTTACGAAACTTTGTATTCTGATTTTACGAAATTATTTTTTACTGCGTAGAGACCGGGTTATATTAACGATGTTACCCTAAATATGTCATCAATGAGCACGTTGAAAAAAATGCCATGCGCTACAAGAAACACTTCGCCCCCCCCCCCTTCCCCAACAACCAGACCATCGGAGGAAGCCGCAACGAGCTACCAACGAATAACAAATTCTATCAATACCGATCACTTCGGTCTCGTGATTAGAGTACTAGCCTCGAGAACAAAGTACCGCGAGGTCTCGGGTTCGAATCCCGGTGCCGTAGTCTTGCTGGCAGAAAAATATTGTGACGCGATGTAGCTCCTGGCATCAATCGTGCGATAGCCGATATATATGTCAATAGACGTCCAATGTTTACAGCCAGTAATCGACGTGACGTAGCTCCGGCGCCGTGAAACAAACCCACAAGACCGACCGTTACTGACAGCCAAAAGTACAGTTAACGTTCACTCATATTAAGAAACTCCCAAAGTGGTACGGTTCCCACTAAAGGAAAAATTGTAGGACCCGTCGCTAATAACCATAATAGTTGATGCGACGTTAAATAAAAACAAATAAAAAAAATTCCATCAATCAATTTCCATATTTGACCCTAGAACTCATGTATCATTTTTTTCTAGCTCTAACTCATGACTGGGGTACATATGACCCCACGCGTTTCTTCAACGTACCAGGGTCCTATGTGCAGTAAATGGGGTTTGCCGCACATGAATCTCTTCGTTTTTTCATAAGGAAGAAAGTGGTATGTGGCAAATTTGATTTTATTAAAGTTTAGGGGATGGTAATCACCCTTAAAGCCCAAAACGTAAAGAAAATTGGCAAAAACGGCACTGTTTGTGGAAAAAGTTGTAGTTTTTGTTAAATGGTCCGATTTTCAAATTTCAAACGTCATTTTGCCGGGTACACATCATGCTTAATAACCTGATGGAAAAAAGTCCCATTGTATTCCGTTCAAAAAGTCTGGACGTCTGAAAATAGGGAAAAGTCGAACACTTGTAACATGGAAAAAATCAATAAAAAAGCAAACAAAATTGGTTTTGCATGGATTTTAACATTTATTTTTCATGAAACATTATAGGTAATTAAAAGTTATGATAATTGTTATAAAAAATTATAAAAATTAAAAAAATGTAAAATGTTATAAAAATATAAAATGCTTACATAATACACTAACGGGAACTCCCGACGGGGGTATTTTGGTACCCCAAGCGCGCTGCGTCAGGGTCCTGTTCTATCATCGCGAAACAAAATTATCGCGAAAGTCCCAAGTCGATTATGTCAATTTCTACTTTATGAGCACAGTTTCAATTTCATCCGGGGTACTTTTGTACCCCAATACACGAGTTCTGCGGTTAATAAATAAAAATCAAGGGAATCCACGTGTTTCAAGCGTTTCGACACCCTAGAATAAAATTCCTCGATCCATCGCCTCTTATAAAAATTCTTCGTCCCAGCCCAGCGAATCGTGGTTGCTCAAAGGTACACAAAAAGGGGAGGAGGGTTGGAGGGGAGCGTGGATGAAAAACATTAAAATCAGCGAGGAAAAGGCGTAACGGTGTAGCGGCACGATGGAAAAAAAAAGAAAAAAATTATATCTTGCCCCCTTCGTGGATCGTGTGTGCTTGAGTATGTGTTCGGCGTGCAGCCGTCTAGCGGTTCATCATTCTCAGAGAGACGCTTAACGTACAGCAGGGAATTGCTGGAGCGACAAGGGTCCGAGGGAGACAGAGAGGGAGGGAGGGCGAAAGCTAGTGTAACACGTATCTATACAGGATATATATGCACGTATGTATAAGTATAGCGGTAGGTACAGTACGATCGATGAGGAGAAAGTGGCGTGGCGAAGCGTGAGTTCACGTCCCCTTCGGGACGAGGGGACGTCGGCCAAAGGAGACGATAGAATACGCGAGAGGGTGCACACGAGGCAAGAAAAAAAAATAAAGGGAAAAAAATAATGATAAAAAAGCTCCCTCGAACGAAGAAGAATGCTAAGCCGGACACGTGCGGCCAACGTAGCCGTACGGAATCTCCAAAACTCTCCGACCTTCTTGTATCTACCGGAAGAGTCATTCATATTTCTTTTTCGTCACGTCGTGTGCAAGAGTCACTTTTTTCGTCCTCCGGACGATGAAAAACTCGCTCATCCCTTGGAGGAGTGTCACTCGTGAATCCCAAATATTTTGATGAATTCCTAGAAGGCTCCGATGCTGTCGTCGCAAATGGATTATGGATTTTTTTACGGGACATCTTTAGCAAGAACTACGTATAAAAATTGGCGCCAAAATACATTACGACCCGGGAATTAAGACGAAAAGTAAATAAAGTGTTCTCAAAATGACCTAACGAAGGAAGGGAGAAAATGTCAGCGCTCTCGTCGCAGGAGCGACGCGACGAGGGACGCTACATTGGTTCTTCTCGGAATATACAAAATATTCGAGAGTAAAAAAAGAAGAAAAAAAACAGGGAGAAGATACTACGGTCGCTGATGTCTTGACGAAGGGATTGTCAGGGGTGAAACATCGCATATGTCTCGACTTGGTGGGTGTTCGGGACATCGCCAAGTAGACTTTCCAATCGTCCACTTCTCGAGAGGAAGTGTTGACGAGAGGAACCCATCGAAGGCAATGCGTGAACGAGGGTTCCATGAACGTTCCGACGAATGCAATTGTTCTTGAGGACGATATTCTGAACGATGCCTAAATGGAGACTTATAAATTACTTCGGCTGCTTCCAAATCAAGAAATGTCTATGTCAATGTTTATTCTAATGTTTAAAATGTACTTCTATTGAATATAATATTATTTTTAAAAAAGACTATTTATATATGTAAAAAGGATTTG
Organism: Ichneumoninae sp. B BG-2022a; assembly: GCA_030522725.1. Lineage (NCBI taxonomy): Eukaryota > Metazoa > Arthropoda > Insecta > Hymenoptera > Ichneumonidae > Ichneumoninae sp. B BG-2022a. The sequence continues at coordinate 24,420 of JAPYZD010000730.1, forward strand.
CACGTTCATAAATAAATAAATAAATAAACAGATAAATAAATAAAAATTGGCGCCAAAATACTTTACGACCCGGGAATTAAGAGGAAAAGTAAATAAAGCATCCTCAAAATGTGTTGCAAAAAATTAAAAGGGTCTTCAAAAAGCGTTGCGGTTGTTCTGGAAATTTAGTACACGTCCAAATAAATAATTAAAGTAAGGGCTGAAGGACTCAGGTCGATAGCTCTTTGACAATGTATACAAAGTAGACGGGCGCGTAAGTGGCATGCTTGGCAACCAAGACAATTTGGCACGCCTGGTTAAATTGGATTCTGCGCTATCTGCCTCAGTACCTTCACACTCGCTCTTTCCGTACAAAAACTTGAAGCAGGAACGATTTCATACACAGGCAACCAAGTGTAAAGGCTATTTCGTCTCCCCACCATGCAGGTAGACAAGGCCGATCCAACTTTCGCGCTTTACCCAACTTATAAGGTTGGTAAAACTTATCTGGATGCAACCTTACGCGGTTGTCCACTGTTACTTCTTTTGATCGAACAAAATGGAATAAGATAATAAATGTAAAATGTATAACGTTGGCAATAAACTTTCTTTTGCTACTACTGAATCAGGCCCGCAATTAGGTGACAGAACGCCCAGAAAAAGAATTTAATTGACGGCCTCCGTTTATTTGGTTTAAGTAAAACATTTATATGATTTAAATAAATATTGATTTCATTTAAGTAACTATTTACTTAATATAAATAAATATGTATTTAAATTCAAATAAATATTTTACTTAAACCAAATAAACGGTGGCCATAAAATAAATTACTTTTCTGGGTGAAGTTTGCATATCGTTTTCACTGTTTTTGGTAGTACGAGCACAACCTTGATGATTAGATATAATACAATTTGTTTAATATGTTACAAACAATGCATAGAGGATAATGTCTGTAAAAATGCAAGCGAGGTTATCGGCTATTTACCACAAATAAATAAATCCAATGTCGACAGATTTAGCATGGTTTCTTGTCGGAAAAGGGTCACGATCGTGCTTTTTGTTCATTTTTATTTGTATTTCGCGATTAGATGCATGTAGGAACGGTAACCTTAATGTGATCCGGAGATATTGAGGATTAAAGTGACATTGGACAAGATTGGGCTTAGGGAATATTTCAATGATAATTCTTTAATTAACATCGGCTATTACTCGCCCTATACCAATATAGCGACACTATGAATTCGGGAACACTTCTTGTTTTAGCTGCGGCAAGGCTCTAACCTTTTCACTGTCCGAGAAAGTTGTTTCTCTATACGTTTTTGCTCCTATAGGGGCGGTTGACAGTGAAGGGGTTAAGTTAGACCTTTAGCCCTCAAGCATATAGAAACGTTAAAGTTGTGTAAGAATCCATAATTTGCAAATTCATTACCGATCGTGAAATTGCAGTGATCAATTTTCTGGTTATATACATACGTTGTGATTATATTCACGTGTCCAAATTTTTCTCACGGTCAAACTATCCCAGACAAAAATCGTTCCGTCTCAATATTTGACAAATCGCAAAGAATGCTATTAAATAGTTTCAAACATATATAAACATACTTAATCTTAATCTTAACATTACTTTTTTTATCGAAAGTTGAATCAGTGATACTTAAAAATTTTCGTAATACAACTCTCATTTGACTAGCTAATGTACAAGTACTACCTTAAATGTAGTAACTGGCAAAGAAAGCTTCGTTTCGTAAAGTTTCCCTGCTGTTCGGAATGTGTCTCGATCAGTTTTGGCCTCCCTACCGCAAAACTGATGTTTCACATTAAATTTTAGTCAGCTCGGGCAGTTGTAGTACTTTTTTTAAATTCTAATATAAAATGCAGAGATAAGTTTACCCATCATTTTCACTTGTTTTTTAAAAACCGTATCTCGGAATAGTTGTTTGTATGGGAACAGCGTTGTAGAACTCCCTTTAAGTTCTTAACGAGTGTGAAAATGCCGCACGAACCGAAGGTGAATGCGGCATTTACACGCGTCAGAATTCCCTTTTCTACGTCCATGCTATTCACATAATTTTTCCTAATTAATTCACGCTAAAAATCACGCTTTTCGTTTTTGGGAAGTGTGCGTAGAAAGTCATTTTTTCGCATCGTGTGCCGGAAACATGCTGCCTACAAACACAATATGATCTTTTTTCCGCACTAGAGCGGAAAAGTGCCTTTCTACGCACACTACACAGGAACGGAAAGTATGATTTTCATGAATCTGTTAGGAAAAATTATGTGAATGGCATGGGCGTAGAAAAGGGAGTTCTGACTCTGAGTGTGGCATTTTCACACTCGTCAAGAACTCCCTTTCTACGCCCTTGCCATACAAATAACTACGTATGCGCAGTAATTTTTCCCGCACTAGAGCGGAAAAGTGCCTTTATGCGCACACTTCACAGGAACGGAAAGCGCGATTTTACGTGCATGTGTTAGGAAATAGTACATTACGACACTAGTGCGATGAAACTTTTTCTGACGAGTGTGAGTTTGAACAGCACAAGCCGAAGGCGAGTGTTGCAATTACACGAATTAAGAAAACGTTTATCGCACGAGTATCGTACGAAATTTTATTTCACAAGGTGCGAAAGAGGAGTTTTACGCGCGCGAAGCGTGCGTGAAACTGTACTTTACGCACCGAGTGAAATAAAGAAAATTTTCTTTCACAAAGCCTCATCCCCGAAAAAGTGCTTCGACCAATTTCCACCTCCTTAGAGAGTAAGCTTTGGCGAAATAATATAGTAAAACAGGGGTAAGCAATGTACAAAAAACTTCGTTAAAATCTTCTCAACCCTCATACACGTCTAAAAAATCATATTATTTTTCGTACCCAGACACTAAAATGTCGATATGAAAAGATGTGTAAAACAGGCTTTTCCTTGAGGAAGGCCGCGCATTAATGCCGATTGGAAATATAATATTCATTCGACGATTCCGGCCTCAAGAAAAAAAAAGATTGCTTCAATGAGCTATGCTTTCCGCCTCGTTCGGCAAAATTTCGACGAAAAACTCAAGATTATCATTTCCGCGCAATTCCTTTTCCGACCGTTGAATAAGGGCAATACCGACTCTCGCGTTCTTCCCGTTTGTCCGTGTATATATATATATATATTGCTTCTCTTCCTATCATGCATCGTCACAGAGGTCGAAAAAAACGTCGCGTCGATGCCGTGAATCCCCGAGGATCGAAACGCCGCTCCACTCTCGTCTCCCCGTGCCGCTCGACGAGTCGTAGAACTTCAGTGTTTATTCGAGAATCATCGCAGGGAAATACCGAACGAATGGTTAACGTGCCCGTGTGCCTCTGCGTCGGGCATAAAACGAACCCGTTGAATAAATTTTCCAATGTGCCTGTGTCTCAAACAGCCAACATTGTTGTTGGAGATTTTTTTTTTAATCATCGCCTCGTCTCTTCCTCGTTTCCATGCAAATCTCGGTCGCTTCATTTCCCTACAGTGCGACTACCCGATAGCCGAACGTTTGCTCCCGATTTTATTGCATTTTTCTTCTCGATTATTTTTTTTCACTTTTTTTGTTGTCGTTTTATTACGTTTCCCGCTTTCGCAACTATAGGTTTACTTTTCGTTTCGAGCCTCAATCAAATGTAAACTAGGACCGACGGTCGATTTGATTTTTCGGTCGGAGGTGTTTTATCGGACGAGTCACGTGCAATCAAGAACTTTTCGGGCCACACTTTAGCCCCGACGCGACACGGGAATTGAAAAACAGGCACGACTCTTTTTTTTCCTTAATTTCTTTTTTTACCGTGTTCGCGAAGAAGAAAAGGGAGGGGAAGAAGCACGAAGAAGGTAAAGAGAAACGAGCAGGTCGGAATGCGGAGAGAAGCAACACCGAGAGTTATATCTCGCCTCGGAGCCATTGTCCGTTGTCTACAGCGAGGAAAATAACACACGGAATATATATATATATATATATATATATATATATATGTATATATATATAAAATGGATATGTGTGTGTGTATATATATATAGGATAATACACACGATGTCACGAAACAATACCTCGAGCGAGCCTCGAGCGGCGAGAGGGCAGGACGAAACGGCACACGGGGCGCGTCGTGTCGTACCGTCTCGTTGAGGGGTTGCGCTGGAAATGCGCGCCGCATCCGAGGAAGAGTATAGAGAGAGGAGAAAAAAAAGGAAAAAATAATCTCGGCCTGTGCCGTCCGCTTCTGATTTCTTCTTTTGCCACTGTTACTGCTGATTCTGCTTGCCTACCTCGTATACGCCCGACCGCCACTTCATCCTCCTACCTTTATTTAAGGGGACTTACCAACGCAGTCTTAAAGTAATCACGGAACTCGGATTTCTTCCCTCCATCACTGCATTGCGCTTAATTGTTTGTTTTATTATTATTTTCTTCCATAGGCAGTTTAATCTTTTTTTGAAAATTACATTTTTTTCGAATAAAAAAAACGAATATTTACTCATCACATGCATTATTATTATTATTATTATTAAGATTATTATTATTTTGTTACATTAATTAGTAGGATTACTATCGTAGATATAAGAGATACTTTGTAATTTTTGTACATGTAAAATGGGGTCAAATTCACCCCCGTGCCACAAGAGTGTAATCAACTTTGTAAACTCTTTAAGGAATAAACCACTACTTATTATTATTATTATTAATTTATTTATTTATTTATTTATTTATTAAGTATTTACGGGCATACGTCCTTTTACAAAACATGATAAATGTCTGCGTGAACATCAGCGATACCGAGTACAGTGATCCGCGAGAATCGATTGGACAAACGCAATACAAAAAGGCAGTTAGAGCCTTGGTCGCAATAACAAGTGAGACCTGAACGTGCTCTTCGAAATTCCGAATATCGGCTCGAAACTTGAGAACTCATTCGCCAGCCTGAACAACCTCGGCATAATACTGAAGTGGCCATAATTCGTCGGTAAGTCTGAGTCCGGAAGAGAGTAATATTCCTCGTCGGTCTTTGTGGAATACGACGCACGAACTCGCAAAGCAACCGCGGACACACCATTATAACATTTAAGATGTTATGGAACAGCATTTGGTCGACAAAAGTTCGCCTTTCCCGAAGGGTGTGAAGATCCAACAACCTTAAAATAGGCGCATGGTTATGATCGCGGTAATCCATGGAACGGTTCAGTCTAAAGGCTACGAACCGCAGAAACTTGTGCTAGACGCGTTCAATTTTTTTCAACATTCTGCGTGTACGGGCACCATATCGGTGACGCGTATTCAAGTCCAGATCTAACCAGCGCTGTATACAGAATCTTTAACGTGAGTGGGTAATTGAACCCCGCCGCCGTGCACTTGATATAGGGGAGAGTGGGGCTAAATGGGGCAATGGGGCAAAACGGAGTTTTTGGGCAAAACTAAATTTTCCAATCATTTTTGGATCGGACAAGGTGACAAAACTGGGCAGAAAAGCCTGATGTATCCGATAGGGCGAATTCGGGC
>JAPYZD010000731.1:0-31056 GCA_030522725.1 Ichneumoninae sp. B BG-2022a
AAAATTTCAAAATCCCATAACATTTTAACGTTTCGATCCATGTTCGCCAAATTTAATACCAAACATTGTACAGTGTTAGTCCATTCCCATGTCAAATTTTCGATCGATACCTCCATGTTTACTCGAATTAGACTGTTTTTAATAATTTTTCAAAAAACTCAGAAAAAATCAAAATCCCATAAAATCTTACTCCTTCGATGGATTTCGGCCAAATTCAATACCACAGATCTTTGGTCATAGTATTATATTTATGTGCAATTTCAGGACGATCGTTCAAAATGTACGCAAGTTAGAGCTACCACGACCTTTTTCAAAAATTTCAAAATCGCAATAAAATCTCGAAACAGGCCTCAATCATCATGAAAATTATACCGGGGGAAGAGACGTGACCACTCTACTAGTATACCAAAATTCAACTGGCTATCTCGAACCGTTTCCGAGTTATAGTAGTTTTAAACGACGCAAGTCACACACGCGCACACACACACACACGCACACACACACACATACGACCGGACGCCAGCTAAAAATCACATTTCTCGACGTTTCAGACTATTTTAAGTACTCTGACACTAAAATCTCAAAAAAAAATTTTCACGAAAACAAAGTTTCCTCCACGAGGAAGAAAAAGTAAACATAAAAATAAAATGCCTAAAACAAAGTGTAGGAGCTTGGCTATTGAATGAGAACTGACGGATAGCTGCGCCTCTAGCGATAACATAGCCATTTTCGATAGTACGCCTTTTTCTAATCGAACGTATATCTATTTAATGGCGACTATTCGGACGTTGTTATTACCAGGTTGTTCGTACAGTGAAACTTCCATCGTGGAAACTACGTCATCGATAATAGAGACGGAGATCAAGGCGCGTCGTTTTTTATTCACGGCAGGAGTAAAATATTATCGTGCTATATAAAAACAGGTAAACGTAAGAATAAAATGCGTGAAACAACGTTTAGGAGGTTGGGTATTGAATTCGAACCGTCGGATAACTATAGCACCAGCGATAACATAGCCATTTTCGATCGAACGCGTTTATATAATCGAACGTATATCTATTTAGGAGTCTATTGTACATCGAAAGCCCGTGGAGAGCAAGAGAACGGGGAAATAGAATGAACAGGTCCGACCTTCCAAATTCGCTCTCGAAATAGCCGAACCGTTTGGAGTGTAGCGTCGAATGCACCGGGTCGGCCACAGCAATGAGATCTAGTGTTCCTGTAGCGGTCACTTCATTAATGAAAACGTGTTTCCCCACTAGAGTCTCCGCCACCGCTAGACCCGCACGTTCGAACATACTCGTGAAACCCGCCGCAAGGAAAGTACGTTAGTGTATTTCCTATACTCGTGTACGATTCTCCGGAATATTTCCTGGCAATACCCGTACGATATTACGGGCGTGTCGTGCATGCATCATCGTTGACATTTCATTGTATTTTTATATCATACACGAATCACGATGGGGATTAAAGTATCGATAAACAATGAATATATGCTCCGATAAATCCGGAAATCGATTTCGTTTGTACTGTACGATTATACCTCCGCCAGCGACCTATTGACGTACATCGAAAGTATAGAGCAGTCCATTGATGTAGAATTTATTTATAAAAGAAAGCGAAGCACTGTCGAACGATATGTCCTGAAAATAGCACCACCCGAAGCGCCAAATGGAGAAGCTTTTATACGAAATTAATTGTGATATATTAATGTCGAAATTAAGGTTTAACGCGAAGGTCCAGATTAAAATACCGCTGTCGGTAATTAAAACTTTAATTAATTTCTCTTTCAAAATGCCTTCCAAGTTCAAAGCAAATTCTCATACGAAGCTGCAGCTCTATGTCCGTTTCGTGTGAGAATGTGCTTTCAACCGGAAGTTCCTAGCAAGCGTGAAAAAAAAAAAAGAAAAATCATTACAGTTTTCGTTACCGGTTGTGCGGGAGGAAGGATTTACACATCGTCTTAAATGTTCCCCGCAATGAATGATTATACACCGCACACCCGGAACAACAGTGCGGTAACTTGCACGGCAGTCCCACGAGAGATGTTAAGCTCTCGAGAGCCTCCATAGCGGTTCAAAGAAGCAGTCACGTGACCGCGTCGAGACGCATGACCCCTCGCTCGATGCGCTCGCATCATCGAAATATAAAGTGCCAGCGACGGTAACGGTAACGAAGTCGAGAGCCGAGGGGAATAGGTATCCGCTACCTGGCGCACCACCGACGACTGGGGAGGTTGTAAGGGAACACACACGGCGCGCACATACGCGAAGGTGCCGGCGGAGGTTGCGGGAGGGTTGTTCAACGTTACACAGCCGAACGCTCTAGGGTTGGCTATTGGCGTCTCAGGCAGCGAGTCGGTGGTGGAGATAGTGGCCGAGGGTCGTGAACGGTGTGCGCTGCGGAAGGTGGTATTCGGGAGGGTGCGGCGATAGTGGCGGCGGCGGCACTACCAACAACCCCTGGCGTCGGAGGTGCCGGCGTGAGTTTCAGTGTTCGCGCGGCCGCTCCCTGTCGCACAACGTGATTCCCAGTACGGATCTCGCGACTGCACTCGTTTTCTACCCCCTCACGTCTGCGTCCCACAATAACACACAAAAGCCCCGTTATCTTCGAGATCAATCAAAATTTTTTCGAAAAACGAACGGAAAGAAACGAACCATCGCTGTGAAATCTTACATATCTTAATTAAGGCTAAAAACTAAGTAACAAAAGTATATCGGACTCGCAACGTTTTTGGAAAAATTTTGTTGGAGGAAATTCAACCTAGGGACCGAGAGTGTTCGGAGTTTTATTTGTACAGTGTGAGGATGACGATGTCGCAACGCACCGGAGCTTTCGAGTGAGAAGGCTGGTGGATCAGGCTGCGATATTTGTACGTGCGGTCAACGAACGACCAAACGTTCGCCTCCTCCACCTGCAAAGGGATAACCTTGTTATTGCAACGGTAAGATCCCCTGGCACTTCATCCCAGTGGCTATGAAGTCCGAGCCCAAGCCGGCAGAGTTACAAGACTATTGCCAGCCATCTGCGCAACCCCGACGACGGTAACACGCTCCAGTCATCCTCTTGTGGCCAGAGTTCACTGTACTCGTTTAAACCGCACACGTGCTTCTGACTTTTATCGGCACGCAGCGAGGACTCGTGACACGCGATCTGTAAAAATCCCCTGCGGGACGTAGAGAATCGGTAGGGGACCTGCGGATCAAAAGTGACAACTGCCGTAATCTTGGACAGCCTCCGGATCTCTTCGTGATTTATGAATTCCTGAATCAATTTGTTCTTCGTCTACCGGCGTCGGTGGAAACTGCAAGAGTCTCAAGAGCAACGGCTTCACGAAGTACTTCGAAGTGTGGAGGGCTTATCGAGTATAGAGATTCGCAGGGTTACGAGGGACTTTGATTCTCTAGTTTATGAGTACCGCAAATTGTCGCGAGAATCAAGGCTTCCCGAATCACATTAGAGGGACCCGAAGGGTTCGTGTTAACACACTTGGGTGCAACGCCGGGCTACTTCGAATTCAATGCCAATGAATACCGGTTGAGGGCTGACGGTATTCAAATAGGGGATATTTTAACAGCATCGAGTAAAGGTCTTCGACCCAACAAATCGCCAGGTTTGGTACCATTTAATACAAAAAATCTCAGAACTATTGACAAGATCGCTGTCCGATCGATCCGGACTTTGGTCATCTTTTATCCATCCAATCAACACGCACGACTAATTCAAGAAGATATCTCCACACCAACAGATTCCGGATTCAGCGAATTCGATCTCAGGAAAATCTGTACTGGGGTCAACTTTGATTAAATTGATATAGAATCGATTCAAACAAGCAAACGGTTTGGAAATCCAAATCAAGGAAAAAACTTACCAAATCAGACCCGGCAGAGCTTAAGGATCAGGATTCCAATAGACCATCAAATTGGCTTCCCTGTACATTGAAGTGTTGAACCAACGCGGTTTTAAGTAAATCTTAATTCTGATCATCTTCGGTCCAATCAAGCCGGAAATCTGATAATCACTTTATCAGATTTCCTTTATCAGATATATATTAAAGACTGAATCTCCATTTTCACGATTCACAAGCCACGTAATTGAATACTGCAAGTCTTACAACGGTACGGGAATTTGGTATCAGGTGAATCGTGGCCACCTTTGATTCAACCGAACGGTAAGACGATTCCAGTGCACAAGAGACATCGGACATTGGAATAATGTCGCAAAGCCGGCGGAGTTCGATTCATGGGAGTGGTAGTCCAACCCTATCAGGTGGTCAGCAGCATCAAGTCGTCGTCTCGGGTACATCCATCGGTGCTCACGAGGGCCAAATACCCCGAGGTATTCCGCTACCAGGAATGGTCCAGCCGAGCCGTTCGATTCAGCACTCTAACGCAAGCCACGGATTCGTCAATCCTCTCGGTCCAACTGGTCTGGCACAGGTTGCTTCGAGTATTAGTGGTAGTACCGGTGGTGGCTCGCATGCCGGTTCACCAGGGTTGACCCGTTCGGCCCTCGCGACTACCGGAATGCCAATTCGTCCCGCGGTTCTCCATCAAGGTATTGGCTACGCTACTTTTGTACGCATACTATCATTTCAATGCGGAATACACGACTAGTACGTACCGTACATACGTATACATATAGTTAGGTATTCCACGGACCATTCCGAGCCGGCGAGGACAACGTCCGAGTGTTAAATGTGATTCGCGCACGAGGCAAATCGACAGACGTGATCGATAGGTGAAAGGGTTATGGAGATAACGTCACGTATGCGAATAGATTCACAGCTTGAGGCATAGATATTGGCCGGACATCCCTGAATGCAATATCGAATTCCGAGTCACGAGCTCCTCGATGCTTATGATTCTCCATATTCATGGAATTTTCTATTAAATTTCTCTATTTCGAGATACTTCGTCGGTTGTTAATGTAATATCGGTAATAAATCAGATTGACCGAGTTTGGGAAACGATGAATCAGCGGTTCGAGCAATAAAAGGGTTCGTCGAATGCCGTTAGGAGCTTAATTGCATCCTGAGCTTTAGCACGAGGAAACTTTACCTTTGACACATTTTTTATTCAATTAATAGTTTTCGAGTAACGAGCTGTTAAAGTTCGTATCCAATGAGGGCACACGACAGATGCCACGCGCGTCACGGTTAATAACCTTGGCTGTTCATAATTCGAAATCTTAAATGAAAAGTTCATAAGGAAGATTCCTTAAGAGTGTTTCTGATGTTACCGTGAAAAAAGATATGGTCTTTTTGGTTTTTCGTACAGCGTTATCTGAACCTCATGATTTCCATTTTTTCACTCATAGTAATTTTCACAATTATAATAAACGACGGTGTTTGATGGTTTTTCTTGACGTGACTCGGAACGGACTTCTGCCCCGTGTTTCTTCTAAACAACGCTAAAAAAAGAGTTGGTAGCACTCGGTTGACAACTTTGACGGTTCATAACTCGAAATCTTTTTCGAGTTATGAATTTTTCGAATTTTAAGACGTTGATTTGACCTTAAGATCAAAGTTTGGTTCGAATTTAACCCTTTGTAAGTCTCACCTCTATCCCCACTCTTAAGCGCTACCTGTAGCAACGCATGCCGTCCACTCCGCGTCCGTTAGATCCGTTTCGGATGGTGGGACTTATAAACGGTTAAGATCGAAGTTTGATATGAACTCAAACTCGATTGTAGTTCGAATTCGACATTAAGTTCGAACTTAATATCCAACTTTAACGTTTTTGCGGCGTAGAATCTATATTTAGACTCAAAGTGCGGTTAACTTCGATGACACTATACTGTCATGAATAGGTGATCTGAATCCTGAATCCGTTTCTACGGCATTATTGCTAATTGTTCTCCTCAATGACATGATCAATGTTTGTGAAGATTGGTGGAAAAGGATACGAACTGACTAACATCGAACTGAGGTTCGATGTTAAGTTTGATCTGAAGATAGATCTTAAGCAGTGAAGTTTGGGCCAAATTGCGATTTTAAGTTCGGTTTCAAGAGTGATTTTAAGTTCAAAGTAACGTCTTCAAATTCGACCGTAAGACCGTTTCTGGCATTAACCCGACAGAAAGTACACCAGGACCTCGATTTCGTTCACAGGAGCAGGACCAGCTCTGCATTGCACTGAAGGTCATGTGAAAGAAAGAGATATATAGATGCATTGTTAGGATCAATGCCATTTAAAATCGGTTGACGTTTCGGATAAAAACGGAATCATCATCGAACGCGGTATTAAATTGTACATCCGCCAATGCGTTGCTTTTTCCCGAAAAGTCTACGATACCGACTGAGTCGTTCACATGTGCTTAACAAAATCGAGGTTGCGGAAGCCCCCCCCCCCCATACTAACTATCCAACATGCCCCATAGCTTCCCCCTCCACGGGTCGCGCCAATCGATATTCGCTGCGTTGGGGAGAATGTTGAGCAAATCGAGGTCTCAGTATATGGTACAGTAAACTCCCTCTAACTCAACGCTCTCTACTAGGCCATTTCCCCTCAATTCTCTCTCAACGCGAAGCTACAGAGGAGAAGGCGTTACTCCCACTTTCGAGAATTTGTCTGCCATCTAACCTAACCTAACCGACCTAACCTGACCGTTTCGCCCGCTTCACATGGCTGACGGTAGGCTGTGGTGGGGGACTCTCTCTAACAAGCCACTCTCTCTATTACCACGGAAATCCGGTCCCAACAGCGTTGAGTTAGAGGAAGTGGACTGTATTTTGTTTTCGTTACAGCATTACTCGAAGCTCGCTACTTACATTTTTTCACTCCTGGAATTTTTCACAATCATAATAAACGACAGAGATTGAAAATTTTACTTGTTCCGCCTCCTTGACATCGATTTTTCGTTCGTCGAGTCACGAAAATGTGCGGCATCTCCTTTGGCACTCGTGAATGGATTCCATTTTCTTTTACGAGAAAAGTTTAACGAAACACTGGTTGTTCGCTCTCGAGGCATGCTGTACCGGCACACGCGGGTCTTCTCCACTGATGTTCGTTCCTCGCGTACCTCCTGCGCCTTTTATCTTTTCGCAATATTATGCAGCTATCGCGAGGAAATCGCTTTGAAACATGGAAGAACTGGAGGCCGCGGCAATCCTACGGGTGTTTCGCAGCGTCTCAGTTTCACTTATTTTGCATCATACCCTTTACCAAGGGTGTACAACTATCTGTGCGGGTATATAACTATCGGAGTGTAGTCTCGAGGTTACGAGCGTCCCAGTTTCGAAGATAACGAGGCTCCGGCCTTACTTAGCCGAAGACCGAAGTTGGTTACCTTTCCCGGAAGAACGACCGACAACACCGGTGTTCCGAGTCCTTACGGAAGGGCGCGTCTAGGTAAAAGCTTAGTGACTCCAGGATATCCTAGCTGTACCACTCCAATCAACTAGAACCTGTACATTGACCGTAAATAATCTGCCCACTGCTGTTCGCTGATATTCGTTGAAACAGGAAATCCTGCCATGAGGCAACTTTCGACCAATTGCGATTAACATCGATCCGATCACTAGAATATAACTAAAAAATGTAAATAGAAAAGTTATATTTTTTGGAAGGCACCCCTGTGATACAAAGTTCTCGAATACAGACTCAAAACTGAGCGAATTTTCAGTCTGACGAAATGTCGTATAGCGCATGTATTTTTTTCGTGCATCCAGAAAAATAATTGATTTGACGGGCGCGCCGGAAATAAATATTTATTTAATTGAAATAAATATTTGATTACTTTGAATACATATTTATTTTCATAAAATAAATAATTATTTGCGGAGTACTCGGAAAATAAGTTATTTTTGTGGGCGTGAGCTGGTATCGCTCACCGCAAAAGTTAAGCTCGCCGGGTTTTTTAATTTGTTGTCAAAACTATTGCGAAAATGTTCTTGTCTGTCGATTTGCAAGGTGTGCCTCGGTGAAACGTGAATCTCAGGAATGGGAGGAAATTGATTTGGTGGAATTTATTAAAACCTCCGGTATACATGTATTGCGCGCAAAGCTCCCAAGAGGATTTGCTGATATTCGTCGAAACTTGAAATCTGAGTAATGAGGGAACTTTCAACAAATTGCGATTCAAAGTGATCCGATCAGTAGAAAAGTAACATTTTTGGAAGACGCTTCTGTGATTCAAAATTCTCGCAATGTAGGCTCAATATTGAGCAAATTTTCTCTCCGGCGAAATATCGTACAGTGCTTGATTTGTTTTGGTAAGCTGGCAACGCTTACCTCAAAAGATAAACTAAACTCACCTTACTTTGCAATTTGTTCTGAAACCTGTTGCGAAAAGGTTGTTGTCTGTCGATTTGCAACGTGTGCCACGGCTAAGTGTGAATCTCGGTAACGGGAGAAAACTGATCTGGTGGAATTGACTTTAAGCCTCTGGTATATATATATATATATTGCACGCAAAGCTCCCGAGAGGATACTTCAAGATTCGTTGTACGGAGGTCGCGAAGCGTCGCTGAGGTCGCCTCTTCGGATCGGTCCTGCGATGCAGCAAGATCTCCTACTGCACGCCGTAAGACTTCGGAGAGACTCCGATAATAGCTCGCCAATTCTCGGCAGCATGTCCGACAGACATAGCAACGACGCTTCGCCTGTATTGTCCGAAGCACGTTCGACCGATTCGCCCGAACAACGCGGTCGACGTCGACTCGATCATGGACCTCATCAGAGTACGTTTATCCCCAACTTCCGCTTTCATACGCACAGCAAAATATTCGTCTCCGGCAAAAATCAATTTATCGCACGCACGAAATATGTCTGCACTTGTGATAAATAAAAGATTGTCATTTGTTTCCCCGTTACGAGTTGCACCATTAAAAAAAATTGAGGCCCAAAAAATGCGATATAAAACCATGAACATCAATGTTATTTTTTTGTTGTATTTCTAAAATATGTGAATATCGTTTCATTTGTTATTTTCATGTGGATCGTACCGGCCCAATTAATCGGTATTGTGTTCGGTCTTTGGAATGGACCGTTAATTTGAAGTCCGTACTTTTACATTGTGTGCACGGAATCGTAAAGTGCGAATGGGAACTTTCTTTGAGCTTCGACGAAGGATAAAAAATTGTTCCTTTGGTGCTCCGAACTTTGTGGGCGGTGTGCCGCAGGGCGCGTTATATTATACGAAAACGCGAGAATAGGAAAGAATTTCGTGAGCCGTTCATCTTCGAAGTTCAAAGACCCCAGAGTCAAAGACGCTTACCATAAATAAGTTACCAAAAAAAAAATGCAATTCGGTATCGACTTCTCTGCCGTTTTTCTCCCAAACAACTCCAAAGAATAATTACCATAAATAGGTAAAAACAATTTTTTGTATAAAAAAAATTTACGATTCGGAATCAACTTCTGGCCGTTTATTTCCCTAGCAACGCCAGAAAATAGAAGATAATACAAAAAACACTTACCATAAAGACGTTAGCATAAAAAAATACGATTTGAAATTGACTTTTGTGCCGTTTTTCCCCTAGCTATGCCACAAAATGGAAAAAAAATACAAAAAACACTTATTATAAAGACGTTAGCATAAAAAAATACGATTTGAAATCAATTTCTGTGCCGTTTTTTCAACCAGCGACGCAAAAAAACATACCATAAAAAAATACGATTCGTGATCGACTTTTGTCCCGTTTTGCTACCAAGCGACGCTAAAAAAAACACCTGCAGTAGCACTTTATAGAATTTCACCTTTCATAGAATCTTCGGGCTCGTTAAGCCAACTACGGTACGATATCTATCTCTACGTTAAAATCGTTTTCTCTATGTGCGGTACAGTGAAAGAAACGCGAGTCGGGCATTGCCACAGAAAATCCTTTCGTGTGTCTATGGCAATGGTGATGCTTGGTCTAACGTTTTCTAAGTTTCACGTCACGTGCGATGTACCTGTGCGGCGTAACAACGAGAAAATAAGAAGAAGAATCGGAGGGGTTCCGTGCAGCGGGCAGAGTTCGTAAGGGGAGAAAAGTTTGGATGTAACGAATGGAGGAGGGAACATCGAGATTCCAACCGCGTTAACAGACTTTTCAAAGGCAGACGAGATCGATAGTCATCGTAGCCGAGTCTGCTCGCTCTTACTGCTTCCCTTCAATACCGTCATATTTTTTTATTTCTTTTTTTTTACCCAGACCATTTGGATTTTTACGAGATAAATTTATTTAACGACAGCCTCTTTGAGAAGATTCAGTCGCTCTGCAGAACACGCATCACTGCAGCAGGTGCTATTAATGTGTTTTGCACCAGGCCGTCGATCGGCACCGATTATTTTTTTCCGTTCTTATCTAACATGAAATATGCAAGGGTGAAAAGTGTAGCAATTAAAAAAAATCTACTCAGAATATACAGGGTGTCCCATTTTAATCTTACACCTAATTTATCGCGAAAAATATGGCTCCGATAAAAAATGGAGTTCAATGAAAATTTTAGGGTTCGAAGGGGGACGTTAACATTTTTTTTGTACCACAATTCAAAATGGCGGCGCTAAGATGGCCTAAATGTTTTTTTTTTTAATTGAACACGACATTTCTTTGTCACTAAAAAATTTGTCGGATCAAAACTAACAATTTTTGTAGGAATATTTTTTTTGATAAAGTCCATAATTTTTAGAGTAGAACACCATAAAACTTTCATCAAACTCAATTTTTGATCGGAGCTGTATTTTTCGAGATAAATCAGATGTAAGATTAAAATGGGACACCCTATAGTCTGAATACATGTTTAATAGGTACTAGAAAAAAAAGTAGCCTCTCTCTGAGCAAAACCAGTCGCACTGCAGAACACGCATCACTGCAGCAAACTCCATTAATTTTTTTATTGCACCAGCCCGGTGATCGGCTTCCATTATTTTTTCTACTTTCTTATTAAATATGAAGTATGCAAGGATAGAAAGAATAGGGTAAACCGCCAATGAATGGACAGGGCCAATGAATGGACACTTTCCATAAAAGGACGTGCATAAACAACATCTATTCATTGGCTCTTTCGTCTGCTTAACTGTCCATTCATTGATCGGTTTACCCTAGCAATAAAAAAAATCTACTTAGAATATTGTCTGAGTACTAGTTTAACAGGTTCTAGAATAAAACAGCATTTAATGACCGCCTCTTTGAGCAGATCCAATCGCTCTGCAGAACACGCATCGTTGCAGCACACGCAATTAATTTTTTTCACACTAGCCCATCGACCGGCGCTCATTATTTTTTCTACTTATCAAATGTAAATTATGCAAGGATAGAAAGTATAGCAGTAAAAAAAAATCTACTCAGAATATAGTCTGAATAAATGTTTTACAGCCGCAGTAAAAATGTTGTAAATTTAAAGTACCAGACTGGAAGTTTTTATGCAAAAACTGGTACATTAAGTTCAATGTACAATCGTGATAAAAATAAATATACTTTTTCATTGAAATTAAAGTAAGTTATTTTTTAAAAGTATTTCTAACGCTTTAAATACACTGAACAATTAATGTTTTTTTTTATAAACATATACGAGTTTTTGCATAAAACTTCCTGTTCGGTACATTAAGGTAGTCTGTCGCCAAACGTGAGTTCCAGAGAAAAATTCGAACACTTCTCGATGGGATAAAAATGTGAAAAAATCAAGTATAGGCAAAAATTGCTGCAAAGGTGCTGTAAATATTGTTTTCATGAAATAATGATTCCAATTTGTTATTAACAAATTGAAGATGAAAATCATTTCTCAACAAATTACCATGCAACTTAACTATATTCCTTTATAAAAATGATTCGTTTATTTTTCTTAATACATATGAATTTTTTCGGAATTTTTTGTAATCTTTGAAAATTGCGTTTTTTCACAGCTTGAACATAGAAATAACGCGATTCTCAAAGATTATAAAAAATTCTGAAAAAATTCGCACGTTTTCAGACAAATGAACGAATCATTTTTTTCGGGAAAAATAGATAAGTTGCCGGGTAAAATTTGTTGATCGATTATTTTTATCGTTAATTTGTCAATAATATTTTAGAATTATTAGTACATAAAAACAATATTTGCAGCCCCTCCCATATGGTTGATTTTTCCAGATTTTTATGCCATCGATAAATGTTTGAATTTTTTCCCTGAAACGCACGTTCGGCTGGACTGTACCGCCCCGACTTCCTTAAATGACATTCGATTTTTTTTACACTGAGGTCTTGAAAGAAAAAAAAGCATTTTTTTAAGTATGTCTGTTCGCGTGTCTGTCTGTACCGTCCTGGAACAAAATAACTAACCTTTCGAAGAGGCTCCGAATTACAGCGAAATTCGCGGAGGTTGCAAACAACTGAATTTGTTCAGTATTGAACCGTGAATACGATGCGATAGCCGTACAGCGTTCGTTCTGCTCCGGCTTTTCTTCGTTCCCATTGAGCGGCGAAAAGTGTATCGTGCGCCGATCTCGCTGACTGAACGAATATCTTTGCTTTACAGTAACGAAGCTGCGAGAGCATTGGGACGAAACGAACTCGAAAGTGATGCAGAGAAAGACGCAGTTGGACGCGATGCTCGGCGACAGTCAGCGATACGAAGCAAAGAGGACCGAGGTGGAGATCTGGCTGGATCGAATGGAAACACGACTGGGCAGGATGCGGTCTGTCGGCCACACCGCCGACGTACTCGAGGCTCAATTGCGGGAGCAGAAGGTAAATACGTTTTTTTTCTTCTTTCCATTAATCGACTATCTCTTTACTGGAAAATTCCATCTTGAACTCGTTTTCTCGTCGATTCCAGTCCTTCCACGCCGAACTGCATCAATACAAGCACCAAATCGAATTGTTCAATCAACTGACCCAGAAGCTCATAGCGGTGTATCTGCAGGACGACACCACGCGTGTCAAAAGAATGACCGAGATGATAAATCAGCGTTACAACAATCTCAACACAAGGTGAGTGCCGGAAGGTGAAGCAATTCCAAGTATTTTTAGGAAAAATTACAGTTTACTTCCTCTGGAAATGTCACACCTAAATTTCGCGAACATGCTGCACGGCATATCTGGTAAACGGGTGTAATAAATTTTCAGTATCATCAACCGTGGCAAGCTGTTGCACTCGGCGATGAATTCCCTCCACAACTTCGATCGGTCGTTGGACAAGTTCTTGGCATGGCTGAGCGAGGCTGAATCCTCGATGGAGGGACTGGAAGCGGAAGCCGATCGACTCGGTGGACGACGTGACCAGGGAGCTCTCAGACGACCGCAGCATCAGCTCAAGGTAGGATTAACAACATCGACCGATTTTCTATACCGATACGAATTCGCCCCTTAACTAAGCCGTCAATGGAAAGGATTTGCAAAAAGTCACGTCGTACCGCTCAGAGCTTCTTTTTGGCCATTAACGCTGGATAAAAAAAACGGGACGGGGTTCGCAGGGTTCGCATTGGATTTCATTGTTCTAGTACCGAGTTTATAAATTCGACAATGCGGAAGAGTCGCCGAGAGAGTTTTTGTCGTTTAATCGAGTACCGCAATAAATCCGCAATGCCCGCAGGTAACACGTGAAATCGGGTATTGTGAATCCTAGATATGTTCCGCCGACACTCGGTTAGTCGTAAATATCACTGCGGATCGGATTACACCAGTCACGCTCGTGACATCCAATCCTCAATTCTCATCACGGCTTGTTTTCAATTTTCTTTAACGATCCGTGGTTTACTCGTAAAAAAGCGCCGGCCATTTGAATACGCGAGCCTTTTTAATTAGCCGGAGGGACTACTGCCAGGTGAGTTGAATTATTCGCGTGCTAAACCGAATAACTGGTTGGACGGTTCAGACGTAAAAAAAAATTTTTTTTTATTTACGAATTTTCAAAAATGAGTGGCGAGCCTGCAACGACCAAGTCACGGGGCGCAATATGAATTGGTAGCAACGGTGATAAAGAATAACGACGCGTGGGAATATTCGTTAAAATTCAGTTCGGCGTTGGTCAATGGGGCCGCAAAACAGGTCGTTATTCGGAGGTGTACACAGACACGAGAGCTCAGGAGGAATCTCATTCGCTCGCAAAATGAAGCCTCATTGTCTAGGGCACTTTTCTTTTTATTCGAGTCGTACCAACAAAGCCGAACGGAGCGTGTCCATTTTCTCCGCTACCTACACTATAATAATAAACGAAGAGGGGCTATTATTGTTGAAAAGCTCCAGTAGACGTTATATAATTCTCTAAATGACAACCAGTTGTAGTGCTTGCTTTCAATGCTTGCCAGTCCTCGTGGAATGTACGTAATTAAAATGCGGCACTTGAAGGTTTCACACAAAAGTTCTGCGGTGTTGTTGGAAGAATTGAAAATAAATGGAAACGTAGGAAACACGCCAGATTGCGCAACTGATGAAAAAGTTCGTTGTCATCGTCAGAAAAACGTTTATCTGATAGACGTAACGACATAACTGAGTTTCGAAACTCATTTTAGGATTTCTTTCTTTTTCTCTATTATTCCTGTTCCAATTCGCAATGTATTAACTAAACGTCATGTTCTCCCACGATTCTCCGCAAGTCTTTGGTGAGCATGCGAAGTAACGATTCGGTTATAGACCCAGCTATTTTCCCACGTAGGAGCGAAGATCACTGTCATCGTCAGAAAAACGTAAATTGTCCTGGCAAGAAACTTAGAGTAGGGGACCCGCTTATCTAATAGACGTAACGACATAACTGAGTTTCGGAACTCATTTTGGGGGTTCTTTTCTTCTCCATTATTTCTGTATCAATTCGCAATTTATTAACGTAACATCATGTTTTCCCACGATCCTCTGCAAGTCTTCTGTAGACACGCGGAATAACGTTTCAGTAAGGGAATCAGCTATTTTCTCACGTAGGTGCAAAGATCGCTGTTATCGTCAGAAAACCGCAAATTGACCTAGCAGGAAACCTACAGAGGAGCCGCTTATCAAACAGACGTAACGACATAACTGAGTTTCGGAACTAATTTTAGGGTTTCTTTTTTTTCTCTATTATTTCTGTATCAATTCGTCAATTATTAACGAAATATCATGTTCTCCCACGATCCTCCGCAAGTCTTCGGTAAACATGCGGAATAATGGTCCAGTAACGGAGCCAGCTACCTGGTCACGTAGGTGCGAAGATCGCTACTGGCCTGGTTAGGTCAACGCTGAAAGGACGGCAATCCCGATAGGGACGCAGGGGTTGGCATAGGCCGCGCGCTGTATTGATAGTCGTGGCAAGTAGAATGGGCTGAAGGCAGAGCCATCGAGGCCGGCGTAGCGAACGAACCAACCACCCACCCGACCAGGCACTTTCCCTTTCTCGCTTCATCGCGCCAAACGCTGCCGTGAGATCGATAAAGCACTCTTCTCGAGAAGCTCGTACTCCGGCGCCAGGATATAACGCACGAAATACAAACACCATACCACCGAGGTAATTGTGATTACTTCCACGTTCGAAACGCCATTTCTACACGTGTTACGTGCAGACTCTTCTACGGAAATGGCACAAAGTCATTCTGAGAAACACGTGCACACCATTACTTCGTCCAGTCGAAATACGTCTTTATCCCGTATTTATTTTTATACGTCGCTAGCAGTCTAGTGGCCGTTTAGTGAAGACTCTCTTGGGAACTGGACAATCGACCGTCGTGCCATAACGTCGACGTTTTATGGAAAAGATTTTGCTAGTTTTTATGACATCGTGGTAGACTTTTTATCGATCACTGATACTTTTTTGTTTTTTTAGTTTTCCTGATATCGGAAATTCGATTGATGAATAATTTCGCGTCCATCCAACACGTTCAGTCAACACTCTGTATATCCATACAACGGTTCGACACCCAATTACGTTCATCGGTCAATTAATCGTTTATTAATTTTATTTATGACTATCATCAATATTGTAAACATCATATTCTATCCATTCTTTCGGTCTGTATTGATTTCCATGGTGGGTTATGCCATGCGACACGTTATTCGCCCCTCGGGCGATCGTTAGTCGGTTACACTGGGCTGTGTTGCGTTTTTCGAGATAGGCCATTGCTTAATTGCCTCAACTTTCACGTCAAAAATCTTAGGTCGCGACGATAAACAACATCGTTACGATTGCATGGAAAATCTCTCTCGATCCGGATTTTTTAATCACTCGGACAGGAGACTTTTGAACGGACGTGAATACCAGATTCGTTTTGGACGCAATGCACGTAACTGCTGGACTGTTTGTTCGTGGTGTCAGAAAATAAAGACTCGTTAGCCAGGAACGTTAATCGCACTGGGTGGGTGGTCCACAAATATGCCGGTGCCTAAAAGGGTCCACGTGGCACTCCCTCCGAGTCTCTTCACCCTATTAAGGGGTGTAATTGCGAAGGGCAACTATAGCTCCGAGGCAGATGCATCTGTGCCTCCCCCCGTGCATGCCTCCAAATCCGTTCTTCCCGTCAGCCGCGAATTATCTGCAAAGTTTTTCCACCGTGCCATAAATTGTCTACTCGATGCCACTTCTCAGTCAACACGTTTTATCCCGGGCATAATATTTTCTCGCCGATATAGCAGGGTCGAACCCCCCGCGAAGTGGAGGAACGTCGATACCGTTAGGCTCTTTTCGATGGTTGAGTTACACGCATGCGCACTCCGCCCGTCCAGAGGGCGCTGCGATTTGCTTGTCACTCGGTCGGTAACGCAGGACAGCATCGCCGGTTGATATCGTTGCTGCCATTTTTATCATAAAGGGATGTGTTTCCTTTTGGGGGATGTTTCCCTCTGAGGTGAAGCTCGGTACCTGCGCGCGCGTCGGTAAGACAGTAAGAGCTCCTGCTATAATCATCAGTCGATTCTGCGATTTTGCTGATAAGGCAGGAGGGTCGTAACTCGGTCGCCAACTTATCAACGAGAGATAACACTTGACCTTCGGCATCCTCTGCAGTCTGTGAGGTTCGGGAATGCCGACTTAGGGTTTTTGGGAATCGTTATGTTCTTCCGTTGCCTTTGGAGGAACTTGGAACTAGCGAGCAACTCCACAACTTTCGTGGAGTAGATTGGCAGAAAAGACCACGTATTTTACTGTTGTCAATAAT
Organism: Ichneumoninae sp. B BG-2022a; assembly: GCA_030522725.1. NCBI lineage: Eukaryota > Metazoa > Arthropoda > Insecta > Hymenoptera > Ichneumonidae > Ichneumoninae sp. B BG-2022a. The sequence goes on from JAPYZD010000731.1 coordinate 17,023, forward strand.
ACATAGTACACTGCAAAAAAATTTTGTTTGAAAATTAATGAACGGTATTACATGAACTATTTCTGAAACTTCAAATACATTTGTAAAATCACTATTTTTAATGGAGTTTTTTGTTAAATTTCAGGCAAAAGATTTGTAATTTTCATAGCTGATATTTTTATTTTTAGAAACTGCACAGTAATGTTCAAGTGATGTAAGCAATGTAATCAAATTTCAAGCTCGAGTACACTAAATGTACAATTTATTTTTACGGTGTAGAGTAAATGTGGTAAATACGATCCGGTTCATACACACTGAGGAAAATTAGTGGTTGTATTAACCCTTTGAGCCATATATTTTGACACTATAAAAACAAAACTTTCGTATTTCATGTCACGAAGTCAGTTCAAAAATATTGAAAACTGAGCGAATGAAGGTGGGACATCCTATGTCCCACCGGGACTCAAAGGGTTAACCAAGGCACGGTGACATACGGTCAAAGGTGTTATATGGTTGGTAAAAAAAATGTTTGGTCGAATTAACAAATCTTGTATCAAGCGAAGCAAATTATCGCTTACCAAAACAATGCTTTATTTGTACCAAACAAATAACAGCTTTGAACACCACCGGGACTTTCGGTCATTCGAACTATTTTTTTTTCTCGGTGTATATCATTGATTTACCGGCCAATCGAGGCAGTTCATGTTCGCCACTTTTACCCCACTTAAATTTTATTTAGCATTGGCCACTTCGATTTAATAGAAATGCAGTAAAATTCATAACTACAACAAAACCATCGAAATCCCATTTTGCATTCTCCACAGATCGTCTGCAACGCCAACACAATGGCGAAATACTTGGCACTCAATATTTCGCCAGTCGGATGATGGAGTTAGCGATAGAAACTTCGGTCGAAACCGATGAAGTTTAAGAGAGTGGGAAAGGGTCGGCAGAGATTATAGAGTTTGCGGTTGTTCGACCGGTGGCGGAAGCGAGCTGCGTCTACTTGGCGTTTGTTAGCGGCCCGGAGTTGACTGTACGTATGTTGGTTGTGGTTGTCTGGTATTAGTTGCAGGTTGGTGTAAATGTGTTGGTTCCAGTAGTCATGTCGGCAAAGTGGACAACTTCGGGGCCGCCGCGTCCCTCTCAAAGGTCTTTTGGTCAGGCATGGACGCGCTTACTCGACTGCCTTGCAAAGTCTCTTAGATGTTTGCCAACCGGAAAACCAAACTTTCAATGTTTGCGGATAGCGTCGAGGAAATTGATAGTTTATTGTTTGACAAACCATTCGTAATATCCGATCTTTGAACTTGACTTTACTCATTGAACTCGCCGTTACGAACAGATGAAATATTACGGTCGGTAATATTTCAAGCAGATTTCTAGCATATGAAATAATAGGGGAGTGTGGGGACAAATGGGACAGTGGGGCAAAACGGGCCAGTGAGGGCAAAACTCAATTTTCCAATAATTTTTGGATGCCCCATTTTGTCCCAACGATACATCCGAATTTTCAATTGCGTTTTGCCCTATACTGAAAAAAAATATCATTGATTCAAGAACAGTGACACTTACGGGCTGTCATTGGCATATGTAAGTCAGTGTAATTATTATTTTCATTCTAATAATTATATATCAAAATGAACCAATGGCTATGAAATTAAGGTAGTACTAGCGCAATGACTGACGCCGCCTAAATTTGAGAGGAACAAAAGAGAATTACAAACACTTCTCGATCGGATAAAAATCTGAAAAAAATCAAGCATATGGAAGACACTGATAAGATTGTTCGTCCATAATAATGATCCCAAAATGTTATTCGTTTCCTTTATGTTAAAATTTGTTTAAAATCATAATTTTGAAGTATTAGATAAAATTCTGAAAAAATTCATATGTATTCAGAAAAATTAACAAATCATTTTCGTAATAAAAAAAATTTGGTTGCCGGGTAAGTTCTTGCACAATTTTTTTTTCAGTAATTTTTTACGAACATTCTGAAATTATTATTATGCACAAACAATCTTTTCAGCACTTTTTATATGCAAGAATGTTTTCAAATTTTTACTCACGAAGGAGTGCTTGTAATCTTTGTCTTTTTTCATGCGGCGTCAGTCATTGTGCTAGTACTACCTTAATTAGAAGATATATAATAGTTTCATTATCATGCGTCGCCAAGCAAAATTGACTTGAAATAACAGCGTATGTCCAAGGCAGCCCGCAAGTGTCGCTGTTCTTGAATCATGACTTTTGGATGATGGCGATGGTGGTATGTGGGGCAAAAGGGGTTTGAAAATCTGGATGTATCGTTGGACAAAATGGGGCATCGAAAAAGGATTTTAAGATTGAGTTTTGTCCTCACTGTCCCGTTTTGCCCCGGTCTCCCCTATTTTTTGCGATGCACGGACCACCATCGCCGCCATCCAAAAGTGATTGGAAAATTGCGTTTTGCTTCGCTCTGCCCTACGGTCTGTAATCAACTTTTTTCACGGACGATGACATGTAAGGAAAATAGAAAAGAGTAATCAAAGCCCGACTACATGTCAGCTTTCACGTCACATGTCAGCTAAAAAAGTTGATTGCAGTTTTCGATACCGACTCGGTACGGGATAGGTGGGTGGGACGCGGTTTCACATGCTCTCAATGCCTAATCGGTCGTCACACTTTCGTCTTCGGCGCGGCACTGCTCGTAGCTTCGTCTGCATCGCATCGTCGACCCACTCATCCAACTCGTCCCTCGTGATTGACAAGGCATGCTTTGAATTTCCGTGTGTCTAAACTACGCGACCAAGTGTACAATCTTCCCCCTCCCCCGAGGGGGGGGGGTTATTGTGAAGGAAATTTAACAACTTTAATCTCTGTTATGTCAGGCGACTCTGGCGCAATCGTTTCTGCAAGGATGCATAAAGGAATGACGAGCTCTTGTATGCGGTGAGGAACTCTCCTCGTTTCTCCGTCCTCTCCGCCAAATCCGATAGTTTGCAGTTTCAACCTCGCGGCTTGAGTCGCGGGAGGATGAAACCCTCCTTCTCCGTCGTCCTCTCGCGGAGGGGTGCGACGACCACCAGAGCCAAAAGCTCTGATAACGTAGCGAGCAGATGTCGCCGCCTGGTGGCACAGCGAACGGGGGCCACGACAAACTTTACAATACCGTATACATCCACTGTGCAATCGTACTCGTACTGCACGCCCTCACTATATTCGGACATGTATACGTATATATGTTTTATATGTGCAGTTTCGCATAGTACGATGCCAGCTCCGCAGTTAGTATTAGCTCACGAGTGTGTCTCGGACAGGGAAGCCCTTTATGCTCTGCACGTTCCGAAGGCGCGGTACGTATATACCCTGTGAGCGGGCCGTCTGTTCCCGCGGAGGATAAGTTACTATGCATTTTTCATATAATCCGGAAAATTCGCGGATGGCAGGGAGCGCCCGACTCGAGCTCTTCTACAAAGTTGTAATAAATTAAATCCGACCCCACCTTCTTTTTTGCCCCGTGGCATCGTGTTACTGTCCTTTGCTGGGGGATTAAAAAATAAGTAAAAAATTGTCTGCACTTTTGGTGACCAAATGTGGCAAGGATTGTCGGATTGTCGGTGAAACACTCTCAATAATTACTGGACCAGTGAATCAGATTGGAGAGTCATTGCAAATTTCACTCTATCATTGATGTTTCAGTTCGAAATTTTGTCAGACCCGATCGTCATCTAAGGTGGTGCTTGCGAATAGTTATTAACGAAATAGTTACAAAATGTTATTAATAAATTTATGAAAAATAAAATTGTTCAACAAATCTTACGGAAACATAACTTTTTTTTTTATGAAAATGTTTCGTTCACTTTTCTGAATAGGTATGAATTTTTTCACATTTTTTTATTTACTTCGAATTTTGTGACAGGCTAGACATTTTTCCCATATTAAAAAAAAAAAAAAACAAAATTCAAAGTGAATTTGAAAATCTGAAAAAATTCAAAGTATTCAGAAAGGTGAATGAACCATTTTCATTTTGATTGAAGTTACGTTTCCGGGAGATTTGTTGAACAATTTTAATTTTTTCATCAATTCGTTAATAACATTTTGGAATTATAATTATGCAGAATTAATCCTTTCAGCGCCTTTAATATGCTTGATTATTTTCAGATTTTTAGACGTGTTTGCAATTCCCTCTCATTTGTCTGAAACTTATGCGAAGTGAACACTATTCGCAAGGACTACTTTAAGTAAAACTAAAGTGTTAACTTGAAACGACTTGAAATTAAGGGTTCATGTTCACGACTACCTAATTGGAAAATTGATAGGTTTGAAAGTGAAGAAATGCTTCACAAATTGATTAAATGACTCACCAATTTTGTAGAGTTTAATATAAGTTTCAAGGCGCAATTTTTTCACCAACTTCAAATCTGTATCGAACCCTTGGGAAAATTTTCGGTCTCCTCGATATCGGAAAACACGAACGCTATGGCGTACGACTATGAACATTAAGAATTCCCGTAGCGAGGAGCAAGACCATGGTAAAAAGAAGAAATTGTGGAAAAATCCCGGTGAGCTCGTTGGAGGCTCTCGATATACGAAGTGTAGGGGGGAAGGGGGGGGGAGTCTTGTTCCCACGGGAATCCGCCACCGGACTCGCAACGCTTTTCCGACTTATCTACAAGAACGATGGAACGATGAAGAGAGCCGATCCAACGAACGGAACCGTAGATCCCTCGTCCTTCACTATCGTTATTTTCGGTTTTTGTGCGGTCGAATCTTGACGCGGGGAATAAAACTACCGAGGCACTGTGCAACAAAAACATGTCTTGCTCGATAAGAAGAGCATTCAATTCTCTTCTATGCTCGAATTAAAACTTAAGTTTAAACTTCAAATCAGATTCCAGTTTAGACTTCAATTCGGATTCAAGTTTAAATTTCAATTCATATTCAAATTCCAACGTCTATTCAGATTCAAGTTCAAACTTCAATTCGGATTCGAGTTCAAACTTCAATTCAGATTCCAGTTCAAGTTTCAATTCAGATTCAAATTTAATCTTAAGTTACACATCAAGATAAAAGTTAAGCAACAAAAAAAATTCAGGCCAAACTCGAGCATCAAAACGGCCGATATACATTCCTCTATTCGTACTTGTTTTATTTGAACGAGAAAGATTATTGGTCGCAGCAGCGAGCGGTAGAAAATTCGCGGCGGGAGTTAGGACCGTAGTGTGTCTTCCTGTCAGGAACCGGCTATACGTACTCGTCTCCCGTGCTCTTCGGCTCCAACACGCAGTGAGACTCGAGCTGCGGTGAATTAATATGCAAATACTCGGGGCGCACTTGGTCTCGTCGTCGTCGTCGTCGTCGCCGTCGTCGTCGTCGTCGTCGTCGTCGTCGTCGTCGTCGTCGTAGTCGTCGTAGTCGTGTGCGACCGGGCGGCGACAGTGGCGAGTGGAGTGCAGTTGGGTGTACGCGGTAGAGCCTCGGGAATGCCAACACCCCTTAGCTATTTCCCCAAAGCGAGGAGACCCGCCGCAGGAACTGTACGCGACTGCTTGCAGCGCTATATAACAAGCGTACCGCCAGCGGGGCAAAACTCGCGAAGCTTTATTTAAATTTCTCTGCGGAATTTTCGTATTAGGGAGACCATTGTCGAAATAGAGGCTCCTGGGTGCAGTCAAATGTGGACCAACGGGAGGTTGACACGATGTACACAGTCCTCTATGACTCGAGTTCCGGGTAAACACTCGATTCTTTCTCGACTTGCCGTTCGCATTCGTCGAAGAATCGATACATTCGACACAAAAATTCGACACAATCGGACAAGCATCAGTCACTGCTGCTCCAACCGTAACTCGCCACTTCCTCATCACATTTTTCCGACGCAAAGTTGTCAAGAAATTATTGCGGTCGAAAGTATTAACATTGTCGACAATTTTTTTTTTTTTTTCGTAAAATAATTTTTATCCAAGTTCCGACGATTATTCGGCCGATTGAACGAAAAAGGTTCGCAACATTGGACAAATTGCCGTTGCTGCTCGTCGAACCGCAACTCGCCACTTCCTCATCATATTTTTCCGACGCTAAGTTGTCACGAAATTATTACTGTAGAAATTATTAACATTTATGAGATTATTTTTTTTTTATTCTGATAAAATCATTTTTATCCAAGTCCCGTCGATTACCCCGTTGAGTCCCGCTGACTTCCGGCCGATTGAGTGAAAAGTGCACAACAAGAGGTCTTGCCGTTGTCGAGCAGCCGAGCACTATTGCGTAGGAGTTGCTCCGCCTGTGAAGAACAAACTTGATTATTTCAACATCAAAGCTGCCATTTCTGAGCTCGTTCTTCGTCATTGTGTGCAACTTTTCGAGCCGTCGTAGTCGTCACCGGTTTATTTTCTTTTTCTCTTTCCGTCTGCCTACAGCCCCCCCCCCCCCCTCTCTTTCGTTTAGATCGTATAAAGGGCTAGTTTTCGTCGCCTCGCCTTTCATCTTCTGCTTTCTCCACCTTTTGTTCACTTGTCGATTACGTCTCCTTGGACGGTGCTGCCCCAACATTAAATTCGCACTTGTTGGATACATCGAATACATGTGAGGCATTTTTTATATGACTGAACTACCTCTTAAAAGTACTCAGATATTTTTTTGAACTTTTAGAAATTAGTTATAATTATTTATTATGAAAAAAATGAATTTATTGATCGCCACAACTTAAGAATCTGAAAAATCTTGAATCATATATAAAAAAATTTAAGATTTGAGTCGGAGTCGGTCGGCGTTTTCTCTGCGACTATTAATATTTCGGAAAAAAGTAAATTCAACTTTCATACATCTATATATAGCAAACGAAAACCTAATATCCTTTTGTCCAAAACATTAATGAGCATCGACTATCGGATGAAATCGAACTTAAGACCTCAATTTTTTAATATGTAAATTCAACTCTTCGCATCCATTCCTAAATTCTGAGCAGATTTGACCGTATAGTTGATTTGTAATACAATTTAGAAGTTGACTTCTTTGACCGTATCATCCTGTATTCTAACATTGGAGTTGGTCGGTTCTGGGAAAAAGATCACTAGTTTACTATCTATCAAGCAAACTTAGAGCTGTAAAAAATTAGCTTCGAGGATACAAAGCATCAAAGATTATGTAACAAAAATGCGAAACCCGCACTTTACCGTGTACAGTCAATGACATAACGATACAAAGTTTATTTTACCATCACAGTCTACCAATTTACCGAATTATCAGTGCCAGACTTGACAATTTTTTTGGTCAAAAGTTGATGCGTTCGAAGAACCAAATACAGGGTGTCCCATTTTAATCTTACACCTGATTTATTGCGAAAAATACGGCTCCGATCAAAAATTGACTTCAATGAGAGTTTTAGGGTTCGAAGGTGGACGTTCAAAAAACATTTTTTTTTGTACCACAATTCAAAATGGCGGCGCTAAGATGGCCTACATGTTTTTTAAAAATGGAAACACGACATTTCTTTGTCACTAAAAAATTTGTCAGATCAAAACTAACAACTTTTGTAGGAACATTTTTTTGATAAAGTCCATAATTTTTGGAGAACACCATTTTTGACTATTTTAGCGTTACCCAGGATGTACCACAATTAGGTACAGTCTTTAACATCTCAAGTGTAAGTGTCCGCGCGCGCGCGTGTGGGTGTGTGTGTGCGTGTGTGCGTGTGTGCTCGCACACACGCACACACACGCACCACCAAAACCGCCGTTCATCACCAAAACCACCGTTCTACTCCAAAAATTATGGACTTTATCAAAAAATTCTCCTACAAAAGTTGTTAGTTTCGATTCGACAAATTTTTTAGTGACAAAGAAATGTCGTGTTTCCATTTTAAAAACTCAATTTTTGATCGGAGCCGTATTTTTTAAGATAAATCAGGTGTAAGATTAAAATGGGACACCCTGTATAACCTCACGTCAGGTCCATTTTAATACCCGTCGAATTCCAAGTGTTTTACGACACAAAATTATCAATCTATCAATAATTTCATGGCGCAAATATTTTTTAAAAATTGTATATATAAGTTTTTGGAACTTATTTGTGATTTCGTTTTTTGTTTCGCAATGTGGCCAATCGTTGAGATTCTTAAACTTGACTACATATTTTTCTTAATTTTCGATACATGGAACATTTTTGCAAAATATACCCCTTGAATGACGTGCATAATTCATTTTAGTAATATTACATGCAATTCGAGACAGCTGTGATGATTTTTTTCAATTACATTTTTGACTCCAAAGAAACTGTCGATCCTCTTTAATATCCGCAGAGAAAATAGTCAAATCGATTGATTTTTGACTGAGTCTCCATTGCATGATCTTAAGGTAGCCCTGCAATTCCCTTGCATTTCTCCGCAACTTATGCGAAGTAAACACCATTCGCAAGGACTACCTTAAGGAATGCCTAAACACGTATCAGTGCCAGAGAAACATAGTATAGAAATTTTAATCCATTTTCCTCGCAAACGATTCTATAACATGAAAAACCGTTGTGGACAAAAATGGATTGAAAATATTTTGTGTTTATGTTGATCCTTAGCCCACCTTAACGATAAACATGAGACTCGATCTATCACCGCTATCGCTAATGTTACTCGACCGGCTCGATTTCAAAATCAATTTCTGCGGTCTCCGTGCCGGTCGCCGGCGACGTATCCGGGACGATTTATTTTAGGGCCGGTTAACGACCCTTCCCTGTCTCGGCGCGCCGTATTTTCATCCCGTACTTTTCTCGTCGTAGTCCAGCATCTTTCGTCGCTCGCTCGTGTTAAGAGCGAAGCCGAACGCTCCGAGCATCGCTCCCATCAATTTTCCCATCCGTTTTCCCTATAAACACAATCTCGAGTGACCAGCGGTGGCGCGAGGCTGCGCTGTCTCTGCACCGACGGCTCCTCCTGGACAATGGAACCAAGTTCAATAGTTCTCGTACGCCTTCGCTTCGTTTCGTCCCCGTCACTCACGTGCTTCACAAAACTTTTCTCTCTTGTTTCTCAGCTCGGATCTCGTCTCTCGTATTTTCCGTGCACGGTCGCACGCCGGTTTACACCGCCGGTCGGAAACGTCCGCGGCACCAGACGGGCTTCCGCGTGATCGATCTTCCAGAAGATATTTCTGACATCGACTTTATGCCTAGATTCCAACTATCGGATTTTTTTTGTTTGTTTGAAATCATTTTTTTTTTCTTTTCGTCGACAAGTGTTTTTTTTTGTTGCATTTCACGCACATTTTAGCTCAGCTTCGGTGATAATTGAATGCCGATTGGATGTTCGTCAATATAAATTTGAGTAACGGTTAAGCTGAAAGGTCAAATTCGAAATTCAAACTGGACCACTTACAAGCGGTAGTTGATGTACACTGAGAATAAATAAATTGTTGGATTATCCAAATTTGCGGTCACATACGTTCAAAGCTGTTATTTGGTTGGTACAACTAAATAATTTTTTTGTTGTACGATTATTCGCTTCAGTCGATTCAAACAACATTTTTTATTGTACCAACTAAATAACGCCTTTGAACGCAGATGAACTTGCTTTGGTTAATCCAATAATTTTTTTCTCAGTATACACCCAGAAAAAAATGTATTCGATGGCCACCGTTTATTTGGTTTAAGTAAAATATTTGTTTGATTTAAATAAATATTTATGTAAATCAAATGAACGGTGACCATTAAATAAATTATTTTTCTGGCTGTACGCATGCGCATATTTTTTATTCGTATTAGTATTTTTCGTGTAATAGTAGTAGTAAAAGTGCATTTATTGACAATGTCATGTAGTTTATCCAGAAGCTAGTACATCTCTCTATGTAGTAATAAAAATATTCATATAATCATTGTCAATGGGTGATCGACTAGAGTCCTTCAGCCTCTTTTAATATTGATTTAATATTTATTTTTTCCTTTAATATTTATTTAATATTGTTCTCCGAATAGTATTCTCTGGTTGTTTTTCCGAGGTACACAGTAAAAAAATGTGTACTTTTTAAACAACTTATTGTCAAAGTCCACAAAAGTCCACAATTTTTTATTCGTTACTTTTCGAGTTTTACAAACAAAAGTACAAACTAAAATTGTCAATGACACGGGAAATAAAAGGACAGTATCGTATATTCAAATAAATGACAATCGAGTTTGTCACTTATTTAACAAAATTATTGTTACGAAATTTCGAATTCCGATTTTACAAAATTATTTTTTACTGTGTACCCGGCAATTTAATCGAATTTGCATGTCGTCGGGAGAGCTTGTATTTTCAGTATATTTTTGTGTGTTTATTATTTTTAAAGATGCACTCGTCTCTCCGATGTATCGAACGGCGTGCATTATTTTCGCGAGGTCATCCGCTCGCATCGATATTGTCACCGGATTGAAAGTGCTCGAATGCAAGTGTATCTAGAGACTCGATATACTGGGCAGTGTGCGGGAACGTATAATCGTGTATAAACGCCATATGAGAGACGCGGAGTCGCGAGTCCGGCGCACGAGCAGTGAAATGACCCTTTGATGAGAAGCGTACAAAGGGCGCTTTTCAACAAAATCAGGACCGCGTGAAATTTATCTCATACCCAACTATCTTCCTCTCCAAAGCGATCGTAATTTCCGGAGTTCAGACGGTAAAAGCTTGGAAAATCCGGTGTTAAATCCCGCGGATAATTACAAAAATATTGACAAAGAATGCGTCGATGCAGCATTGAAATGTTGCGACATTAATTTTCATCTGTACTTTATGCAATTAGAAGTGAAAAAAACCTCTCCAATATTCTGTACGCAAAGCATATAGTATTTTTTCCCTCTAATTTGAAAATACAAAATTATTACAAATTAATATTGTAACATTAATAATATTAATTACATTACATTTCATTATTATAATTTTTCATGATTTTATGATTAATAATTAATCATAAACTCGATACTTTTTGAGATTCCTTTAAAGCACGGAAATTTGCTACCAATTACTTTTCCTGCGAATCTTGAAAAGCCCTGCAACTACGCCCAAGTCGTATAGGATCGATCGAGGATTCGATATTAAAACGAGTATATTCAACAAGCGGGTACATTATGTTATTACAATTCCGGTCCCGGCAAAGTTATGCCGTTACGAAAATATTGTTCGATACGGATTCGACACTGAAGGATGAAATTACGAGGCAAACTTTGTCGTGCACTCGGTTGTAGGTTTTACGGAACAAGAAAAAAAAAAAAAAAAAAAACGTGAGTGGTGTTTTTGAGAGGAACGAAGTTGGGCCGCTTTCCTGTTTGCCCGAGTCTTACTGGCGCTTCCAGCCTCAGCTGGAATCCCCTCTCGTCGTTGCATTACCGAGATTATATCAGTGCCATCCGAGTGTCGGCTATACATACCCTACCAAAGTCATAACCAAGAGTGAATTTCCACCGCTGGTTTTCACCGTTCGTTTTTCGCTCGGAATACATTTTTCGCATGGACATACTGTTCGGATAACGGAGCAACGAGCGTCGCCGGTTCCGAGGTAGCCGAGCGCAGGCATGCCGCATGTCACAAATCGCGGCCGGGGGAATTTTTCATTTCCTTCTTAGTGAGTGCAGGCGGATGGCACAGCGCATACCGATAAACATACATATTCGTACAGAAAATATGTACAGTTATACTTCGGACGTAAACGAATGTACACATCTGAATTTTGATTTATGAAAAGGATTATAAAAATGTATTGCACCAACGAACGGAAATTTGATATTACAAAGTTTTTCGAAAATTCTCTTGCAACGTAAGGGAGAGCGGGGCAAAATGGGGCAGTGGGGTAAAACGGGGCGAAAAAAATCGGGATGTTTCGATGGGGCAGAACGGGGCAAAAGATCGGGATGTATCGATGGGGCAAAACGGGCTGAGAAAATCGAGATGTACCGATGGGGCAAAATGGGGTGAATCAATTGGACGTATTGATGGAGTAAAACGGGGTAGGATAGAAACGGGCAGTCTGACAGACAGACAGAAAGGTTTCTCTGGGCGATGGTATTTACGATCTACGAAACCCAGCCAATATTTCGAAAAAATTAAAACTGCCCCATTTTGTCCCCACACGATTTTTTTCCGGAATGGAAAAAATGGCCACACAGTTTTGATTGTGTAGTCTAACATAATAATTTGATGTCATGTATATAGCTGCAACGGCGATATTTGCTTAGTTGCCCCGTTTTGCCCCGCCCTCCCTATACAGTTTAAATGGCGTCCCCAGAATTGGGGCCAAAAGTCATAGGATCGAATCGAGGTATGACACGCGCGAGAATTAATTTTTTTAAAAAATGCAAGTAAGAAAATTATAGTTCAAACTTAACGAAAAACTTAGCGGGCGTCGAACTTTCCCCTTCAAAGACTTTGATTCGCTATTTTCTGGGTAAATTTTCAAAATGATATTTTAAAAATGTAAAAAATCGTATAGTCTGAATAGTTAATATTTTTTTCTTTTCATCTCTACTTCTTGCCCTGTTTAATGAATTTTATAGTCGCTTCTGCATTCTCGACGATCCATCGGAGCGACTCGAGAATCTTCGAAAGGTCGTAAAGCTTTTGACGTGATGAAGAAAGTGGTAATTATTCCACGGTATTCCTATTCATTTGAGTGCCCTTTCATGGAGCACTAGAGTTCACTTGAGCTTGTTCTATATCACGTCGCTCTTAAAATAATATGATTTCATTGGCGAACTTCACAAACCAGAATTTTATTTTTTTTGTATTTAATTTTCTTCTACCTAACGGCGATATTTTTTTTTTTTGCTTGAATGAAACGTGCACATCGCTTCCGCCATCCTTTCCATAACTGATAAAGCTTACTCCGTGAGGGAGGCAAAATTTAATGACATATTTATGTAAGTCGGTGTCGAGCCAGGTCGGTTCAATTGATTCCCGTGAGAATGCGACGCGATTCTATTATATAGCAATTTGACTATCTCGTTAAAAGTCCCGCGGATCGATATCCACGACACGAACAGTATACATATAAACTTGCTCTGGTGTGTGGAGGTCGTAATTGAGATATCTCGACGGATATCTCCGCCGAGCTTGCGCCGGATCTATCATTAAAGTGTACGCCTTTAACTCGGTGACCCATATTTCACCTTAGAACTTGCGTCCCCTATTCTTCACCTCACAAAGCTACTCCGTTGCCGCAATAAAATCGTCTCGCAACTGAGCCAAAGTCCTTCGGCCATACGGAGCGAAAAACGAATAACTCGCCGAGGGTGAAACCGGATTTAGAAGTTCCAAAGAATTCCCTCCCGGATTCGTACTAAGCATGGGCCAATTCCATGTCATCTACACAAATAGAGTTTTTAAAATTTTTCTTTCTAATTCTAAGATCGGGGTCTTTCGTTAATTAATATAATTTCGTTAAATTCGATTAAATTTATTTTTATTTTATAAAATTATTTTCTCGAAATTATAATTTATAATTTCTTTTTATGTACATTTATTTTTTGGCGATTAGCATTTTCATCAAAAGCAGCAGGAGTGAGCTTTTGTTCCTCGAATCGCAGCTTCCTCCTCGAATAAGCGAAAGGATTCACTTGAAAATTTGAGCGTTTTTCATTCGCCTGTGCACAAAGACTGCCGGGAAAATAAATTCAATGCGCGTAAATAGGGAAGCGGTTCTCCCTGGAGGTATGAAGTTGAAATGAGTAAAGCCCGTTGGAATCTGAGGATACGTAAAGTTCTCAACCCCTCGGAGTTTGAGAGTTTTTAACTTTATTTTATGATATCATTTACTCGCGAGTATAATTTACTCATTTTTTATATATAAAATTATGTTCGGCGATTGTCGACAAAAGTCGAAGAATAGTCGACAAAAGTTGAATAATGATCGACAAAAATCAAAGAATTATCGACAAAAGTCGAAGAATAGTCGACAAAAGTCGAAAAATTATCGACAAAAGTCGAACAATTATTGGCAAAAGTCAAAGAATTATCGACAAAAATCGAAGAATTATCGACAAAAGTCGAAGAATTATCGACAAAAGTCGAAGAATTATCGACAAAAGTCGAAGAATTATCGACAAAAGTCGAAGAATTATCGA
>JAPYZD010000732.1:0-28808 GCA_030522725.1 Ichneumoninae sp. B BG-2022a
AAGCTGGGATGAGAACGGGAAACCGGGAAAGCGACCGAGCCAACACGCCGCCGTGTCCCCGACCTAAACTGGAGTCCCGGGATTCCGTATCTGAGCTCGTAGGAGGGGGCGGGAGAAGGGGGTGGGAGGGGGTGGATTGTACACCCGCAAAGCAGCGCGTTCGCTTCTCCATGGATTCCGTGATTGGTTACATTACCGATACGCGCGTCCGGTGTCACGTCGGTGCTGTTACTGCAATCGCGGTGAATGCGCCCCGGCTCGCCCGCTCATTTGACGGGGAAAACAAGCATGGCCCGAGCAGTGAAACAGGTATACCTAGCCGTGCAACGTACACCGCCGGATATTCCAACAGGCCACCGTGCCCTCCGCGCGTTTCCTCACGGACTTGGTCGGAGATGTATTATCTTTGGTACATAGCCATCGGCCTTCCCCGCGTGCCCTCAGAACCCTACGAATGTCTACCCACTTCGTCAATCCAACGCCCTTTGCTCAAACTCCACCCATCCACCGATAAACGTGTAGGGAACTTTGGTTTCGGCCTCTGAATCCTGCCCGACGACGTGGAGCACTGCAGAAGCATAAATCAACTACCGGAAACTCTCGGATACCAAATTACTTCGGTGAACTGAGAGACCATAGATCAATGTTTTGGATGTGTGGTCTTTTCTTTTAATTTAATTTTTTATATGGATCGTAACGAGAGCTGGGCAAAGGACCGAAAATACTTCAAGAATAAAGTACAATGTATCACAAGTACTTTTCATACTTGAAGTATTTCTGAAATACTTTTCGCACCTAGGTTCGTAGCGTTCAGTCTTATGCAGACTTAAAAAAAGGTGCAAAGTAATTTGTATATGGCTTGCTCATTGGGAAAAATCGCTACGTGAAATTTTCGTAATTCGTTGATTTGAGTCCATTTTTAATGTATTCTTCACTTTCGTCATTGAAAAAAAAAAACCATAAAAAAGTTTACTTAAAAAACGAAAAGGAACTCTTCTCGTTTTTTAAAGGAATTTTTTAAAAATAAATTTTAAAAGATAAATTCTTGTAAAAATTATACTTTTTGAAAAGTTTAGACATATAACCATATTAATAAAAACATGAAGTGATGCTCATCCAGTAACCATAATGCACTTGCAAATCGAAAAAAGTACTTGTGTAGTTCAAGTGCAAATGAAGTTCACGCATATGAAAATCAATTGTCCCACCCAATCACCGTTAAAAAACTTAATATGCGTGGTAGCACCGGCACAGAATTATTAGAGCCTGATTAGTGTATTTTTTTACTTTTCAGAATATTTTCATGACGAAACAGTGCGAAAACAAGGGACGACCGGTTCCTCGATCGTTAAAAACGATGCGCTTTGGTTTACTGTACCGACCCGTTGTTTTATTTTCTCGCCTGGACCGTGAAACAAGAAGCTGGCATCAGAGGACGTCGTTACGGGAGATACGAGAGGACCAGCAGCCTCTCCGGGCCACAGAGTACTCGCCCTTTCGCACGTAGAGGAGCCTCTTGTGTTCCGCACTGCTCAGAACACACTGTGCTTGCACTTTGACGAAACTCTCATGTGGAAACAAACGTACGAAGTTCGGCAATGTCGGACTTGGACTGAACAAATTGAGATCTGGGGCCCAATCGCGACATACTCGAACGTAAAATGACCTAACCTAGAGAAGAGAATCCAACGAGTAAAATACATGAAACATAACAAATAAGCTGAAATCGTTAGATCACAATAATTTTTAGATCGGACAAGGTGGCAAAACTGGGCAGAAAAGCTCGATGTGTCCGATAGGGCGAATTCGGGCATCCAAAAATTATTGGAAAATGACGTTTTGCCAAAACCCCGTTTTGCCCCGTTGCCCCATTATGCCCCGCCGTACCCTAATAGATTTTCCCTCATATTCACAAACCTAATATGACAGTGAAATTTTCTTTTGGTTTCAGTAGTTTTGCGATGATTTTTCATTATATTTACAAACTCGGTATGGCAGGAAAAGTAAATACTGTATTCAACACGCATCCTCGCAGCGACATACCGCGACTCTGTCAACCAGTTACGCGAGGGTGCCGCGGGGGGAGTTTCGTCCCCCGATCGTACATTTATGAAGTGGCGCGAGTGCCGCGTGGCGCACACGCACTGATACTGCGTAGATATCGGTTTAGTTTGCTGGGGCGCGGGTATCGGTCACGTGTCTCCCAACGTGATGTCCCGGCACTTCAGTTTATTATGAACCAAAATACACACCCCAAAACACCAGTAGTGTACTGTACAAACATATATGTATGCACCGCTCCGTGCACTTCAAAATAAAAAAAACGAACGGATCGACAGGGTTGTTGGCAGCCTGGTGTTCTCGTAATCGTAATCGTTTTTTGCCGTTCGCACAGAAATCACGTACGTTGCGCCTGTTATAACTACCGACCTGTCTATTATTATTATTATTATTACGCACGCATGAGTTGGCCCGATGGTAACACGTATTGCACGATTCACACATGACCAGACAGTCAATCACTGATGACCCCACGTCGGGTTCTCTCTGCGCTCATCCCTCGGGACAGTCAAACGTGAATTGTCGCGAGTTATCGGACCCCGAGAATCAAGAACCTTTTATACTTTCAACAGCTGAGAAAAGTGAAAAAAAAATCTTGCATCGCTCCGATAAAAGGAAGTGAATTGTAACGACAAAAAGATTTTTGAACGTGATGTTGCATTTTTTGTATTAAAAAGTGTAAAAATGATTGGTAGAAAAAAATACCTCACTTAAGGGAAGTCTAAACTCCTCTGTCTCACACCCAAGCAACCGCCGACTGGGTTTAGAATCCTCTTGAGATGGGTTTAAATTAAGATGGGGTTAAAGATCAACGCAGCCTCAAAATATTTTGAAACCATTTTTCGACGGAACAGTTTTATAAAAAAAAAGAAAATTGCGGGGCATAGTGCGTGTTCTCCGAAATGATTCTATAAAATGAAAAACGAATTGCGGGTCGCGCTGCGTTAATCAATCACGCTTGTTATTTTATAAAACCGGTTCGGAGAAAAATGGATTCAAAATATTTTGAGATTATGTTGATCTTTAGCCATACCTTAATAGAAAAAACAAGACGTTGACGTTGAAAAAAGTTGACAATTGAAATTTTTATAGCGGTTCCTCATAAAGTTGAAAATTTAAATTTTCATATAGCTTTTCCAATGTTTTGGAACATTCTGAACACGTTTTAATTGAAACCCCGAAAAAATGTTTTCGCCATAACAAAGCTTCCTCTACGATGAAGTAAAAAGGTTCGAAAGGCACGAAAGGTACGAAAAGTTTAATTGGGAGTATTTTTCATGAATTTGGAGACTTTCCGTTTCCAGTCCGTACAGTACGAAGCTGGCGCAGCGGTTTGAGGGTCTTCGTCCCATGCAAATTTTGTGCCTAGCGGTAGTTTTCAGTGAACCGTCGAGTTTTACAGTTTTTCTTTATTGCATTGCCGGGATTTTAAAAACGGTACCAATATTCTTTAAGTTTAGGGCGAGTTTTTGCCCGGCGCCGGCGAAAATGCAACGGAAAATAATCTTTGCCCTCGTTGCGTCGCTGTTGGAACCGTCGGAACGGTTTTACTCCAGTTTTGCGGAACGTTATACCGACCGGTTTTCCTCACTAGGGTTCAACATCCCCGTCCGATATTGCCCAAGGCTCGGGCTTATATTACATAAAACGTCATAAATTTTGAAGAATTTATGACGAGGATAGTTGTTTTACTTGTGGCAATGGCTCAATCCCTATTTTTGTTTTCCCTTCTCTGTCTCCGATGCGGGGCTGGGGTTAAGGCAGGACCTTCCTGCTTTCCTACCAGCACCAACTGTTTCTGTACCGCCGTATACTATATACTGCATGGTATGGCCCTGCCGTAAAATTATGGCCACAGAATGGCGTAAACACGTTGTGCAATTTTATTACCGGGTCTCCAAGACTCGACCAATACTTCGCAATAGCCGGTAGAGTTTCCAACGTTGCAGCACGACATCCTTGTAAAAACCGGACTTCCTCTGCGGTGACCTGAGAATTTTTATTTTCCGTTGCCAGCGTTGTAAATGGTTTTTCTGCAAAAATTGCTGCAATCGCGGAAATTAAGAATAATTGCTGTGAACAAAAAATACCAGCTTTTACTACTAACTACCACTATAAGTATGACCCTGAAGATATCTGCATGACATCAAGTTTCTCTATCAGTGCACGGCTTTAGGAAGAATAAACAATTGTTCACTTATAGAATTTTATTCTCCAAGTGAACTTTCTCGAGCAAAGTTTGTGCGATGCAAAATACAGCCGTTATAACTCGATGAAATGTTGTCTTACGCAGATATCTTCAGGGTGCCAGTATAAGTGGCGCGGTCGAGAGGGGAGGTAATGAGAATAAAAATAAATCAAAAATTCTATCGAAACTGCATCGATAAATGCGGAAGCACCGCGCCGCAATAATTCCAGACAGGGTTGCTACAATATTTCTCTATTCGGCCAACGGACTAGGCCCATTCATTCAGAAAGGCCTTAATTTATGCAAGGACAACGCTTTCGGGAGATTCTTCGAGTTCCCAAAGACCAAAGAGGAACCCGTGCATTTGCGAATGGGGTTATTGGAGTTGCTCTATATAGCGCTGTAGTCCAGGTGTTCGAAGGCCCTTTTCGAGGACCCCGGCATATCTCATTCATGAAAGATTCTTCGGCAAATGGCATTAAGGTGACGCGCCCTATCCTCCCTTTGCCCACTTGAACACAAAATTGTCACGCACCGCGTCAATAAATACCGCGGCGAAAGACAATATTTCTTTGCCTAAAATGACTGCGATATCAAAACGGCATTGATTACAGCTTCTGTTACCGAAGGTGTTATTTCACATACTCTCAAGTTATTTATTAAACTGCTGGATATTTTTTTCATTTCAAGGTTCCAGGTTACAATTTAAAAAATGACCTGTCTGAAAGCTTATGGAACGACCAATCAGCTTTCTTCCCCTCGACTTTTTAGATACAATTTTTCTTTTCTTCAAAACGGCATTGATTACAGTTTCTGTCACCGAAGGTGTTATTTCAAATATTCTCAATTCGATCATTAAAGTGCCGGATATTGTTTCATTTCCAGGTTTCAGGATACAATTTAAAAAATTACCAGTCTGGAAGCTTATGGAACGACCAATCAGCTTTCTCCCCCTCGACTTTTTAGATCCAACTTTTCGTTTCTTCAAAACGGCGTTGATTACAGTTTCTGTCATCGAAGGTGTTATTTCAAATACTCTCAAGTCATTCTTTAAACTGCTGGATATTTATTTCATTTCAAGGTTTCGGGTTACAATTAAAAAAATTACCTGCCTGGAAGCTTATGGAACGACCAATCAGCTTTCTCCCCTCGACTTTTGAGATCCAACTTTTTTTTCTTCGAATTTTTTCCTACTGCAAAGGTTTGCGCTTTCGCGCAAGCTCCGAAGCTGGTGGAGTCTCTTAGGCCGTAGAATACAAGAAGGATCGATAGGTGCAGAGAACATTTGGGGAAAGTGTGGGTACACGCACTTTTACCGCGTTTATGACAGTCCAGGAAAAGGGAAAATCGACGAAGGAGAAAGTGCTCCCGCGGTTTACCCACGGACTTTTCAGTGTACACCCGAGGATCGCCAAGCCTTGGCCGAATGGCGGTATTGACCCATAAATTCGGGCTATCCTGCCACTGTTGTCGCTCGTTATGATTTACAGTGCTGCGCCTTTTGGCAAAGAATCTCGCCGACTCTCGGCGAGCCACGAATGCAAACACGGCCGCAAGTGCCCAAAACATCGCACGGTCGTTTCCCGGCCTCACGATCTTATTGCACCGAACATTCACTCGACTCTGGAGGTTGCGACTTGTAGATATGTTGAAGCATAAAAAAAGACGACAAAAATCATAATTCATTTTTCACGTCATAAACGGCACCACAGCTTTTCCCATGAGCTATAATTCGCAAAGCGGCAAAATAGGTTCCCCCATAAAAACATCTCGCGTCTTCAATTATATGACGTTGATCCGGAACGTTAAAAAAAGAAAATGTATCTGAAACATTGTGTCCTCCAGTGGACCCGAAAATCCTGGAAGTCAAGTAAATTCTATTTAATATTCCGAAATATCGCAATATTATTGAGAATTTATTGGACTACCGGAATTTTTGGGACCACTTAAGGACACTGTGTCTCTGAAATATTTTCATTTTTCAACGTGCTGGACAATTTGGTATAAAGTGAAGGCGTGCACTGAGAAAAAGAATAATAATTCCTACTACAGCGAATAGTTCCCAGCAGGAACGTCTATGTAGATAGTTTCAGATAGTATACAAACTATCCAAAAAATTTGTTTACATATTTACATAAACTGTTCTCTAAATTTCAAATGCGTTTGCATTATAATTTTAAAGTAAAATTTATATTTTCGATGAAGATCTTTGTAAATTTCAGGCGAACATTTTTTAATTTTAACATCCCGTATGTCTATTTTACAAAAAAAAAGTACATTAATGTTCAATTAATGTAAGTAATGTAAGCAAATTTCAAGTTCCGCTACATAAAATTTACAATTTATTCGTACAGTGTATTAAATTAATCAACCAGATTAATGATCGAATTCGCATGATGGTTCCAACTATAATTTTTAGTCATTTTCGTAACTATAAAATGTTGACCTTCCCCTTGGGAACTATTTTTTATGCTAAAAAGGCAGTATCGTAGTTTTTACTGTGTAATTTGTTCTCAGTGCAAATTATTTTGCTTCGTTGGATCAAAATTGCCGCGATGCGAAATTTCGCAGATTTTTCAATACCCCGATATCCTTACAATAATTACCTAAAACACCAGGAACGCGGAGTTCACGAGACAGCGAATGGTTCGAAACCGCTGTAAGAATGAAAAAGTGTCTGACAGTAAAGAGTGAGAGAATCCCACGATATTGCTCGCGTGACGCGAGCGGACCGCCCGCATCTTGACATCCGTTCAGCTACCGTGTGATGTGTTCGGATCCAAAGCTGCCGCCGTCATTTCTCATTCATTACGTTCTTTCTCTGTCACCGTATTTAGCAATAATTTACTCAATCGCGTCTTTACAACGGAAGTACAAAGGGAAATAGATTTTCCTTGGCGGAGGACAAAATTCTCGTATCCTAGACGGAATGGCCGGTATTGACGAGTGGATAAGGCGGGCTTCACTGTTCCCACGGGTGTATTGTCGTCCAATGACGCGTGTTTGTCGTTGAATGGGTTTTGGTGTCGCGCGAGCGACTATCAAAATTGCGGGTAGAATCGAGAGTAACCCATCGAAGGGACGGTGTGTAACGTAAATACGCCCGTATCTATGAGACGGCCAGCAGCGACGGGGACAAGTGAACCCTCGTCGATTTACTCGAGATTGGTGAATGAATAGCCGCAACGCCTCCGATCTCCCTCAATCGAAAGGGGACTCGGGGGCCTTTGGAAAACAGCTTGGAGTACGCGAATTAGCGACTGTTTAGTGTTTACCGCGCCGAGGAAGGCGTCAGTCTTGTTCGATTGGCGCTCTCAGCACCTATCATCTAAATTAAAAGCTCCGTAAGCTGCTGTGGGCTGCTTGTTGTGCCCACTCGTTCACGCTATTGTCACTTACATAAACGTAACGAATAATAGGCCAGTTTTCATTGTGTCTCGGCAATAATTTTTGACGATAAAGAGGGGCGCAAATCAGGAGATAAAAGCCGGTCACTCTCGCGTACAGAAAGACGGTGCTGATGTAGAATGGTAGTTCCATTTTCTCGATTTGGGTCGATTATTGTCATATCCTCTCAACGCGTGAGTCTAGACGAGGTCGTACGTTAGCCAGGTCGGATGTTATAAAAGAATGCATGAGGGATTTTTTTTCTGTTTTTTAGATAGTTCTATTTTATCCATTTTATATCGAGTATTCCCAAATCCTCTCAACGGGTGCGACTCGTTGAGATTGTACTTTAACTAGGTCGAATGTTATAAAATAAAGCACAAGGGATTTTTTTTAATAGAATTTTTTAATAGTTCCATTTTTATTTTCTTATTCTCGATTTAGTATCGAGTCCAAATCCTCTCAACGGGTGAGACAAGTTGAGATTGTACTTTAGCTAGGTCGGATGTTATAAAATAATGCCCAAGCGAGTGTTTTTTTAATAATTATTAGATAGTTTCATTTTTACGATTTAGCATCGAGTATTCGCAAATCCTCTCAACTCACGAGTATAGATGAGGTGGTACGTTAGCTAGTTCTACTATTTTTTAGATAGTTCTATTTTCTCCATTTAATATCGAGCATTGTCAAATCCTCTCAACTCGTGAGTCTCGTTGAGATTGTACGTTAGCTAGGTCGGATGTTATAAAATAATGCCCATAGGATCGTTTTTATTTTTCATAATTTTTTAGGTAGTTCGATTTTTAGGATGTAACATCGAGTATTCGTAAATCCTCTCAACTCACGAGTATAGATGCGGTTGTACGTTAGCTTGGTCGGATTTTATATAAAATAAAAGCTCAAAGGATTTTTTAATCTTAAAAAAAAAAAAAAAAAAAAAAACAATTTTTGGAATTCTCTGGTTCTGCAGACCGTTGGCTATCTTACTACCTGGCGCGCACTGCGCGCGCAGTCGCCTCCATCCCCACCGAGTCCGGTTAACAGGCATCCTTAAATCGAGTGAAATAAATGTTCCAAGACGCAAGAGCAGAAAAAAACGTGGGTTCAAGGAGAACAGAAGCGAGGGGCGAGTGGAACACTTGCCCGACGCATAAAGCGTCGGGGAATATTATTGATGACAATCCTTTGACGAAAAGCCTCGCGGCCCCCCTTGCGTCTCGAGAGTTACGAGAGACACGGAAAAACGTCCGGGACGGTGCGATATTTGTTCTCGAGTAAAATTCCCACCCACGGATGAATCCTTGTAGACGTACCGAATTTATCAATCGAGAAGAATCCTTCGTCGTAGACGGAACAAGGTGTAAAAAAAGCGAGGGCTCATTCAACAAGCGGACGATGACGGATTCCCCTCAGACAGTGTTCAATTGCCGTTGCATCGTACCTGACTAATGCCCGGGATTACCGAAGAATCGTCGACGCCGCGATCGTCTTTCTCCACGGATTCGACGCAGCCTCCGATTGCGTCTTTACACTACCTGCGAAGTGTCTCGTTTCTGAGAGATCGTCAAAAAGACGCCGACGGATCGGACCAAACGACAGACAGGCTTCGATCTATATTAATGTTCGTATGGAACCAGTTTCGAAAATACTAATATTACTTTTATTCATTCGATTAAGCTTAAAAGAATTCAGGTAACTTTTTTTTTATAAATATGAATCATATTACAATTATATATGTTATATTATAATATATAAAATATATATATATTTTTATAAATATGAATCATATTACAATCATAAGATTGTATTCATATTTATTTTTAAAAAATCAATTGAATTATCTTAAGCTTACTCGAATTGAATAAAAATAGTATTCAACAGAGAAGAGTAGAATATGAACATTTTATCGTGCATATAGATGCACGATTAAATGTTCATATTCTTCGGATTTCTGGGGGATTAATTGGAATATCGCTGCAATAAAATGCAGCTTGTAAAATTGTATCGCCTAACGACCAATCGAAGTGATTATCGAATTTCTCAATAAAAGTCGATTCATTAGAAAAAAATATCTAGCGACCATACCAAAGAGATATCGCACAAGCCTAAATGATCCAAGCTCCGTGCACCACGCGGTACGGAAGCGAAAAGAGTGCAGTGGGTCCTGGCCGATGCTGAGAGAATAAAAGAAAAAGGAAAAGTGTCGATCTCTCCTAAAATCGTCTCGTCCGAGAAGTCTTCCCCGCACGTCTTTTCACCCATCTCGTTCGTGACTAATCGGGGCTACCGGAATTTTCTCGGCATTGACGACCGAGTAACCCGGATCCGTGGGCACGAAGTCTCACCGAGGCTCCTGTACTGCCTGTGGCTGTGCCCATCCCGTGCCTTCGTCGCTTTTCACCGAGCCATTATCTCCCCTCTAGAACAGCAGCCAGCCAACACTGGCCCGGAGAGACGCGGAGTCGTGGAGAAGCTACAGCAAACGTGTACAAGAAGCAGCCCTCACCCGACCCGCAAGCCATCACACGGCGAGCCAAAGATCGAGCTACCGGATTTTCACTGATTTCTATTTTCCCCGGCCGATATTTTACAACCGGTAGCAACCGCTCGCGGAAACCCGCGCCAACCGTAGACCTTCCCTCCGTCGTCGTTTGCCGGTCACCGAAGTCCACGCGGTCGAGGAACAACGCGCCCGGTGCCACCGAGAGGTTTTGATTTACTGCGCGCGGGCCACACGATGCCCCCGGGCTTTGCCTGCCTGACTGACTGACTGACTGACTGACTTAGCTCACCGCGTGAGATGCGCTGTGACCTCTCGCTTTCTTGTCGTAAGAGCTCGGGCCTCGCGGGCGATGACATAAATTTTCCTCTTCCTCGTTACCGGCTCCGGCAAACCGCGGCCCTCGATCGGGGAGAAAGGCGGAGGAGAAATTTCGCAGGGCACTACCGGCCGTCCTGGATCTCCAGGGTTTCCAGCTTCTCTTCCCTCTCTTCCCGCCCGAAGGATCCGCCATCTCCGAAGACGTCATCTCTTTCTCACTCCGGCACAGCCTCGGCGACCTGGAAGAGCGAATCTTTCCTCCTCTTCTGCAGCAGTTGCCGGGCAAGAACCCGAAGAACTCTCCACCACCCATCGAGGCTTGCCACAACAATTTCTATGTTCACGATGTAGGTTACCGAGGCAAACTCCACGGGAGCACTTTACCTACTGCTTTACTGCCCCGCGATAAATCATATTGCACGTCTACTTCGGCGAGCAGTCAAACTTAGCCTAGTCTCGGGGTGCGTTTCTATTTACGAAAAGCGCTACCGAATGTAGTGTTTTGGAGAGGATTTTTCGAAAGTTTCGCGTCGACGGACGACTCAAGTTCTCGGAGGACTCGGGAGGTGCGGGAAATGTTGGTCGCGAGATTTCTCTGCTGGGTTCGCAAGAGGCGATATACCTGTAAATATGATATACTATTTAATTATTTTTTTATATCTCTTTATAATATATAGAGAAATATAATTTCGTTGCGATCGAGATATCTATTTTATGTACGTTTGGTAAATAAAAAATCGATATATCGATTGTATATTGCTCCGCAAAATAATCTAGAACGCGAGTTTCTCAAATACTTTATTGATCTTACTTAGGCAATACAAAAGGTACCGTAACAACGTTATAATTTTTTTGTCACATCAAGTTTCCATAAGTCTGAATTGATTTAACAAAATGTTTCAGGAGACGGATTGCAACATTCCATTTCAATATTATTTCGACACAAGCCTTTATCTTGGGGCTCGCAGTATCGGTGCGAGTGCCTGTGAGCATCTGTGAGCATGTGTAAGTAGTACCTGTGAGTATGAGTCAATATTTGTGAGTATCCGTGTGAATATCTGGGAGTGTCCAATCGACATGAAATTTATTATTATGTAGAAGATGTAGATAATTGCTTATTCTGGCGATATTCGGTAGTCTATTTTGTGCATTTCATACCCTCCGACTATAGTACTCAAGCTACATTTCACTGACACTATTTAATCAAAATACAATTCGCTAACACTACTTAATAAAAATAAGCTGTGCGTCTATCACTGTAGTTGCCTTTCCAGGACTGGGAAAAACCGTGGATATGTTCGAGTTTGAGCTCGAACGTTCGGTTTTCCTTTCCGATATTCGGTAGTCTATTTTGTGCATTTCATACACTTCGACTATAGTACTCAAGCTACATTTCACTAACACTATTTAATCAAAATATCCTTGTGCGTCCATTAGCGGCAGCATTTTTTTC
Source organism: Ichneumoninae sp. B BG-2022a (assembly GCA_030522725.1). Taxonomy (NCBI): domain Eukaryota; kingdom Metazoa; phylum Arthropoda; class Insecta; order Hymenoptera; family Ichneumonidae; species Ichneumoninae sp. B BG-2022a. Next base: position 11,911 of record JAPYZD010000732.1, read on the forward strand.
AATGCAATGGTAGCAGTCGGGTTCTTGAAAATATTCATATTCGTATCACCGGATTCGAGAATTTTGTCGAAGCTCTCGATCTCGCTCGCATCGGCTATCATACGGGGATAAAACGTATAAGCGGCCATGACGGTCCACATACGTCTCTTCAGCATCGCTTTCCGAAGATCCTCGATCGTAGGAGGCTTCGCTTTGCATCGCAAAGAAGCCATCGTCTGCGTCAACGTTCGAAGGTATGCCTCGAGAAAGAACTCGTCCTTATCGCACTTCAAATTTACCTCGGGACAAACGTTGAGAAAGTATGCGAAGTCGATGACGGGTGACGAGTAAACGGACATCTGGAAATCGACCTGAAAAAAGCGTGAATTAATTATTATTGCCAGAAGTAACTAACGATAGAACAACGATAAATATTTTTTCACAATATAGTCGTATTTGAACTGATCCAGGTCTAAAACCGAACGAGCATCTTTGTTTTCTTTGTGTAGTTCACTTAAAACTTCAATATGAACAGTATAAAAAAATCGTGTGAACATTAATGTACTGGAGGTTTTTTAAGCATAAACTGGTATATTAAATTTCATTTACAATTGCAATGAAAAATTAATGTACACTATATTAAAATTGTCGGTAATTCTTAACTTTTAATAATTTACTTTAATTTCACTCTACAAGTCAATCAATTTTTCACAAGAATTGTACTTTAAATTTAATGTACCAGTTAGTGGATAAAAACTTCGAGTCCAGTACACTATACTTACAATTTTTTTTAACAGTGAAGTTTGCATTAAAAGAGTTCTCAAGACACTTTTATGATATTAAGATATTATTGAAATCGAATTATAAATCATTTCTATGTGCCATTCGTATAATTGATATATTTCCCTCTCTACCTTGTTTTCCGTAACTCACCAGCATAAGATCCAGCGGTTTCCCATCATTGTCCTCACGGAACATAAGATTGTTTATCCAGCAATCGCCGTGATTGAGTACGCAAAATTCTTCGCCATCGTACTCCGTTACCTTGAGGACTTCCTCGGCGAACTTGTGTTTCAGTGCTGTCAACTTGTCGGCAATTCGAGAATACTTCGAATCGGGCCACCATCGAATTTCCTTGCATATGATTTCCAGCGTTTGCTCAAGAACGCGAAACATATTTTTTGGCGTACGCTTGTTCATTATTCCAACGGTGAATGATTTTATTACATCGGGATTCTAAATCAAGCAAGAAATAAAATAGAAAAAATAACATAAAAAAGGTTTTACTATTAACTGGAGCAGGGATTGGTAGCCGTGGGTGTCTTACTTGTTCACATAGATAAACCGATGCCGCGTGAAATTTGGCGATCCTGTCGAGCACCATGAGCACATGAGCCATCGGCAAACCGCGCTGACGATCTTTCATCTTGAATCCCAAATGAGCCAGATCCTCCAGGACAATGATATTGGAATTGTCCGATCCGTAGAAGCATTTCGGCGTCAACCTTTGGCCAATAAGACTCTCGATCCCTGGCAATATGGTGTTGTAAGCCTTGAGTTCCGTGGCGAATAAGTTCTGGGCTCTTATTAATTCCACGCCTGGACCATTCTCGACGGGGTCGTGTTTAACGATCAACTGTATCTCCCACTCGATTAACTCTTCAACTCCATCCGCCGTTCCCGTGCAGTATCCCAGTGTGAATCTCGACAAGTGACTCAGGAAATTTTCACCCTTTCCAACTGCCGGACGCTCGTCTCTGATTTTGACGTTGCTCACGGTATCGTCGTTGAGACCACGACGAAGAATTTTTTCGAAAAACGCCTCGTCGATTCCCATCGTTTGCAATCTGAAAGCCAGAATTCTCATATTGTCCTGTTCACGACGGATGATCGTCTGCCACTAACTCTAATTTCGACGAAGTTCGGTGAATCTGTCGTACTATCTCGCGACAAACTGTGTTATCGAACGAATTATAGATTAGATTGAATAGGGACCAGACAGCATGGGTGATTACGACAACAACTCGACAGCGCTGTTCTCAAATTCCCCGTCACATAGTGCATATAGATAAGAAAATAAATAAAAGTTTATTTTTCATACATAAATATTTATACAAATAATAAGTGCACAATAAATAAAGAATCAATCAGTAATTAACAAATAATAAATAAATCATCAATAAATATGTAAACAACGTTCAGAAATCTAAAACGCAAATCACGAGAAAAATCCATACTGCACCTTCACTGACCTTTTAAAATTTATTTCCATCATGGATTTAAATAAAAACATCTAGTCTAATAACATTTTAACCTTCGGAGAAACTGCGGGTCATAAATAAAAATAATCATTCTACTTTCAATAAACTTTTTATTTTTCCATTCCATTATAATTTATGTATATTCTCTAGCAATCAGAAAAAGCAATTATCCGTAGCATCAGAAGTTAATCGAATCTTTATTAATAAAGTAAAGAAAAATAATTTACCTTTGATTATTTCAATCGTCGATTTAAAGATTCACGATATTCTTCTCAAGCGTTACCGATCACTCAATTAACATCCGAGCAGTCTCACCGAGGTAAACTATTTCTAGGCGTGGCGACGTTCTATTTACGTAAAACGGTCAAGTTCTTTGTGATTTACAATGTCATCTTGAGTCTTCATATAAATTGAATAAACGTACGCACAGATATTCGAAGTTTCCGTTAATAAAAAAAATTATAATAGTCTCGACCTTTGTGGATATTTCGGGATGAAAAACCACCGATTTGTTGCTCCGTCTAACACACAGAACCGAGTGACATCGTTGCATGCGCGCTATCACTGGCGCTTCAAGTGCACTGCTGAAAGCCCGTTTGTATTTACCACTCAGACTCCGCACGTTCAACTACGGCAATCGAGCAATCTCTGGGCGTAGAAGCTGCACACTTCGCACGAGATGCAGCGATAAAGAAGAACGCTACTTACACGGGTACACTGACTCATAGTAGCGTTGATTTTTATAAACGTCGACCTCGGCCCGCTTCAAGCACGGTCAATGGTGACGGGCGCGATTTTTAGAACTGACATGCATTCAAAAATGCATTACTCATAATCGCCACTGCGCTGCGGGTCATTGTTATAAATATTATGAAATCGGACGGCGATAAAGGAAACGGTATCGGGTTACGTGTTTCGTCACGTAACACGCCGGGACAGTAATTCTCTCATAAAACAAATCAGCGCAGAGATAGCTGCGAACAATGCTTGAAATGTTTGTCTTCGAGCCAACGGTATGCATTGCAGCATTTCAATGTTTCCGAATTCCAATGTGCTGCGATTGTCATGATTGTTCGGTGCACATCGAAACAAATCGATTTAACGAATTGACGCAAGGTACAGCGTGTTGATTACGTGCAGCTAATTATTATTTTTTAAATGTATTGGTAGTAATAAGTGCTACTAGCACGAGCGATTTTTTACAAATATTTTAAGTATATTCCAGTGGGACATTTATATGATTTAAAAGATTTTTTTTTTTTAAGAACTAAGTGTTTTCTCAAGTTTACATAAAAACTATTGAGAATTACAAAATGTTGAATATTGGCTAGTGGTTAGGTGAGTAAAACGTCTAGAAAAACGTTGGTAAACATGGTGTAAAACAATAAATGTAAAAAATGAACGGTGAGTAACAAAGAGCTGGAGATGATTTATCACTTCGGATTGGTTGTAAAACCAAGTAGAACTGCATAGAAAATAAAGAAAAATATTCTAGCTCAACGATGCGTGTGAGTGTCCAATCGACATAAACTTTATTATTATGTAGACAATGTAGATAATTGCTTATCGTGGCAAAGTATACTATTGGACCCCCTTGAAATCTATCGTGGTCTTCTACAAAGCATTAACGTAGAGTATCTCGGAAGATGATAGAGAATACCGGTGAATATACTCGCGCTTGAGCTCAAACTTTTCGTTTCCGGTATTCGATACTCTATTTTGGGCATTTCATACCCTTCGACTATAGTACTCAAGCTACGTTTGAGTAATACTACTTTAGTCAAAATAACCTTGTGCGTCCATCAGTGGCAGCATTTTTTTCAAAGCAATGGTGGCAGTCGGGTTCTTGAAAATATTCATTTTCGTCTCACCGGATTCGAGAATTTCGTCGAAGGTCTCGACCTCGCTCGCGTCGGTTATCATACGAGGATAAAATGTAATAGCGGTCATGACAGTCCACATACGTCTCTTCAGCATCGCTTTTCGAAGATCCTCGATCGTGGGAGGCTTCGCTTTGCAGCCCACCAATGTCATCGTTTGCGTTAACGTTCGAAGGTACGTTTCGAGAAAAAACTCGTCCTTATCGCACTTCAAATTGACCTCGGGACAAACGCTGAGAAAGTATCCCAAGTCGATGACTGGCGACGTGTAAACGCACATCTGGAGATCAATCTGAAAGAAACGTGAATTAATTATTAATTACCGCACGGGACATCACTGTTTTCTTTGTGTAGTTGAGTCAAAGCTTCAATATAAAATTATATTTTCTTATATAAAGAATTTTTCCATGCAACTTTAAGTTTTCATAAAAAAAATTCTTAAGAAACTTCTCCGATATTAAAATATTATTGAAGTGGAACTACAGAAAATTTCGATGTTCCAATCGTACAATTTATTTACTGCCCTCTCTAACTTGTCTTTCGTAACTCACCAGCATAAGTTCCAGCGGTTTTCCATCGTCGTCCTCGCGGAACATAAGATTGTTCATCCAACAATCGCCGTGATTGAGTACGCAAAATTCTGTGTCGGTGTACTTCGTTGCCTTGATGACTTCCTCGGCGAACTTGTGCTTCCGTGCCGTCAACTTGTCGGCAATGCGAGAATATTTCGGATCGGGCCAACACCGAATTTCCTTGCATACCATTTCCAGCGTTTGTACGAGAGCGCGAAACATATTTTTTGGCGTACACTCGCTCATTATTCCAAAGGTAAATGATTTTAGTAAGTCGGGATTCTAAAAAAGCGAGAAATAATTTTCGAAAAAATGTGATTGACTATTAACTTAAGCTGCGATTGATGGTCGTATGTGTCCTACTTGTTCACATAGATAAACCGATGCAGCGTGAAACTTTGCGATACTGTCGAGCGCCATAAGCACATGAGCCATCGACAAACCGCGCTGACGATCCGTCGTCTTGAATCCCAAAGGTGTCAGATCCTCCAGGACAATGATGTTGGGATTGTTCGATCCGTAGAAGCATTTCGGCGCCAACTTTTGCCCGATAAGTCTCTCCATCTCTGGCAAAATGATGTTGAAAGCCTTGAATTCCGTGCCGAATAAGTTCTGGGCTCTTATTAATTCCAAGCTTGGACCATTCTCGACGGGCTCGTGTTTGACGATCAACTGTATCTCCCTCTCGATTAACTTTTCAGCTCCATCCGCCGTTCCCGTGCAATATCCCAGTGTGAATCTCGACAAATAACTCAGGTAATTTTCACCCTTTCCAACTGCCGGACGCTCGTCTCTGATTTTCACGTTGCTCACGGTATCGTCGTTGAGACCACGACGAAGGATTGTTTCGAAAAACGCCTCGTCCATTCCCATTGTTTGCAACCTAAAAGCCAGAATTCTCATGTTTTCCTGTTCACGACGAATGACCGTCTACGACTAACTCTATACAGAGAAAAAAATCAATTGAGTCAACAAAATGTGCGCTTACGGGTGGCGAAACAAATGTTTGGTTGATCGAGAGAAATACCTCGGTGATCGAACTAACAGACCGTCGAATCAAATGTTTCTTTACTTACCACGACAATTATTTCGTTCGAGCAACCAAACATTTATTTCGCCACCCGTAAGCGCTCCTTTTGTTGGCTCGATTGATTTTTTTTCTCAGTGTAATTTCGACGGAGTTCCGTGAAACTGTCGTACGATCTTGCGACAAACTGTGTTTTCAAACGAATTATAGATTCGATTGAATAAGGATCAGACAGCATCGCTGATTACAAAAATAACTCGACAGCATTGTTCTCCTCGAATTCCCCGTCAGATCGTGCTTATCGATAAAAATAAATAAGATAAATAATAAATATGTAAACTACGTTCAGAAATTTAAAACTCCCAAAGATTTTCGTTGAACTTTTAAAAGTCGCGAACATAATGGATTTTGACAAAAACATCTAGTCTAATAATATTTGAATCTCCAAAGAAAGAGCTCGTCGTAAAGAAAAACAATTATTCTACTTTCAATCAACGTTTTACTTTTTCATTCCATCCTAACTTATGTATATTTTTCAGAAATCAGAAAAAGCAATTATCCTCAGCATCACAAGTTAACCGAATTTTTATTACAATGAAGAAAAATAACTCCCAAATGACCTCACCTTTTATTGTTTGAATCGTCTTTATTATTCAACGATGCACGATACTCTTCTCCAATCATTCGCTCAACATCCCAGTGCACTCGAGGTCAACTATTTCTGGGCGTGGGAGCGTTCTGTTCACGTAAAACGGTCAAGTTCTTGGTAATTTCCAATGTTATCGTGAATCTTCATAAAGATTGAATAATCTTACGGACAGGTTTTCGAAGAGTCCGTAAACTTAACACAAATTTTAAGAGTTTTAATCTTCGTGGATATTTCCGGATGAAAAACCACCGATTTGTTGCTCCGTCTAACGCACAGAACCGAGTGATATCGTTTCATGCGCGCTATCACTGGCGCTTCAACTGCACTGCTGAAAGCCTGTTTCTATTCATCACTCAGTCTCCGCACGTCTAACTGCGACATTCGAGCAATTTCTAAGCGTACGAGCTGCACACTTCGCACGAGATGCAGCGACACAGATGATACACTACCACTTACAGGTGGTCACTGACTCATCGTAGTGCTGATTATTATAAACGTTGACCGCGAGCCGCTTCAAGCACGATTCGGAGTTGACAATGCGCAAGAATGCACTACTCATAATCGACACTGCTCTTGGTGTCGTTATTATAAATATTATGAAACGATACAACGATAAACGAAAGGTATCGGGTTACGCGTCATTGTCTCGTAAAACAAATTACTCCCGAGATAGCAGCAAACAACACTGATAAAAAGTACAGTTGAATCAACTAATATTCGGGCAGGGACGTTCAAATAAATATTTAGTTGGTCGATCAAAATATTTTAATGACTCAAAAATATTTTGGTAAAATCACCCAACAAATTGTTGAACTAACCAATTTTTTAGTTGTGCCAACAAAATATTTAGTTGAACGTCCCCGACGTCCTGCCCGAATCTTATTTGATTCAAACGTATTTTCTTATCAGTGAATGCTTGAAATCTCTGTGATCGGGCGAACGGTGCTTTAAAACTATGCATCTCTGCATTTCAATGTTTCCGAATTCGTGATAGATGTTGCACATCGGCAGAAATCGATTTAACGCGTTGACGCGATATAGGATAGAGCGGGGCAAAATGGGGCAGCGGGGCAAAACGGGGCATGAGGCAAAACGTCATTTTCCAATAATTTTTGGATGCCCGAATTTGCCTTATCGGATACATCAGGCTTTTCTGCCCAGTTTTGCCACCTTGGACGATCGAAAAATGATTAAAAAATTTAGTTTTGCCCAACTGCCCCGTTTTGCCCCGTTGCCCCATTTTGCCCCTCTCTTCCCTACAACGTGTTGGTCACGAGCAATTAATTTGTAGTATTAGTAGTGAGTTTATTGACTATAGATAACATGTGCTAGATTTTTTTGTACCTAATAGACTTTTCACTTTACACCTATATTGTATATTCCCAATTGGCCATCGACCGCAGTCCTTCAGTCACGAAACTAATTATTTTTATTTAAAAACAAATTTTATAGTATAAGCAGTAAGTACAACTCACATGGGCGATTTAAAAAAATATATATGTTAAGTACTTTACAGTGAGAAATTAATATGATTCGATTTTTTTTAAGGTAAGTGTTTTCTCAAGTTTACATAAGAACTATTGGGAATTATAAAATGTCGAATATTGGCTTGTGGTTAGGCGAGTAAAACGTCTAGAAAAAAGTGAAACTTCGGTGGCCGCGTAAAATTGGTCAACAAGGTGTAAAACAATAAATGTAAAAGATGGCCGGTGAGTAACAAAGAGTGAGCTGGCGATGATTTATCACTTCGGATTGGTCGTAGTGCGGTAGAATTGCATAGAGTACTGCGGAAAGTACGGACAGAAAAAAAAAAGAAAAAAAAACTTTCTATTCCAGCTCGGCTATGCCAGTGCTGCGGTAGCTCCCGAAACGATTTTGGGTTTACCGCATACACGGAGGTGCGTCTTCGTCGGGGCTGTAAAATTTTACGTTTTTGAAAAGCGTCGTTCGCCTCCTCGTCCCTCGTCGACTCCAAGGATGCTATACGCCGTTCCCTTTTGTTTGGGTCCCCTCTATAAAGTTATACGACCCCGCGCACTATCCTCCTCGGTCGCCGCTTCCCGCTTCATCCCCTGCGCTACTCCGGCTCTCCTCGGCTCTGTGCGCTCTCCGTGCGCTTCTTCGGTCCACGACGACCAGTCCTCCAAGGCCCGCAACTCGTTCTCCTTCTTTCGGCTTCCCGAGCCAAAAAATGTCTGTGCGACGCACAAAGTACACGCTACTCGGCAGGCGATCCATGATTTACGAGCTTCGCTCTCGATTAGCGTGAATCTTCGGAAAAAAATTTCAACCGCGAGTAAAGAAACAACTGACCCGCGCCAACTTCCATACACGGTGAGAGTCTTAAAAAGCCGTGAAAAAATTTATTAGTATTCTCTGGAGAAAAATTAATTTTTTTCCGACTGCGCTAAAAAGGTCCTATTTCATGACTGCAACGCGAGTGGAAAGTTACCGAAAAGTAGTCGAACAGGAGGAAAGGTAACCGAGCGACAGGAAAAGTAGTCGAGCGGGAGGAAAAGTATACGGAGAAAAAGAAACGGTTGGACTAAGCAAATGCGCGGTGACATACGTTCAAAGTTGTATTTGGGTGGTACAACAAAATGTTTTGTTTCAATCGACAAATTTTGAATAAATTTAAGCAAATAATCGTTTAACAAAACAATGCTTTATTTGTACCAAACAAATAACAGCTTTGAACGTATGTCACCGCGACTTTTGTTTAATCCAACCAATTTTTTTTCTCTGTGCAACGGGAGAAAAAGTAGCATTTTTTCGCCCGAGGGAAGAAAAGTAGCACTTTTCCTCCAAGGACAAGAAAAGTAGCTGAGAGTCGGTGGGCCGTTGCAGGCATAAAAATATGCTCAATTTTAGCATAGTCGGGGAAAAAATATCGTATGCCCCAAGGGGGGAAGTGCTCAGGAAGCAAACTTCGCTTGTAAAATAAAATACTGTTACTCCCATCCTTGAAATCGATAGATTAATTGTATTTTATTTTTTATCTTATTTCCAATAAGATAAAAGTCTCTAAATGTAATTTGTCGCTTGCAAACTTTTGCGAGGTTATTGTTTTTTTACTTCAGCACTTGTTTGCAACTAAACTGTATCAGTCGCTCCTAAAGCCATTTTTTTCAACAAGTACTAATTGCTAAAATAAATCATAGTAACAATAAAAATCCAATCGAGAAGAGTCGACAAGAAACGACGAATTTTAAGGCGATCCGGTGTCTCAACGTTAATTCGAAATTCCCACGAGAAGGGGGCATAATTTTAGTTTCTACGAGAAAGAAAGTGGCGAGGGTAAATGGCACGCGAATATTCGTGCGGTATGCCTTCGAGTATCCTTCGCCGGGCATTTATTTGCCCGTCGCAGGTTTCCGGCCTGCCGCACAAACGACGGTGGGGAAGGGGTTAAGGAATCGAGTTTTAAAAGTTTCTGGAGTGGTCGCGAGCCCATTTGGCTCGTTGGGGGTGAAAGCGGACGCCTCGCGACTGTTCGTCTTCGAAAAGCAGCGCCCCGTGGTCTGGTCGTTCGCCCAAGCGGTTCCTTGCTGCAGGAGACCCTCTGCTTCCCTTATTCTATCGACGCCAGCGTCGAGTCTCTTCTTCACCTCGGGGTATCTTTACAGCCCCGCTGAGCTCCAAAATTTACGGGGCTCTCTTTAAGGCGATATAAACACGTTCGGGGCACCGCGACTTCGTCGCTCTGCATGCAGTCGGGACGTACGCTCTCGAAATCTCCCAGCCACGCACCCCGCGCATGTCCACGGACGGACTGAAGTAAGCAATGACAGACAGCACGCGCACTTCTCGACGCCTACGAGAAAATCAGAAATTCACCGAAATAGTCAATTTTTCGTTTCTACGTTATGCAGTAAAAACAACTATGTGGAGATAGGAAGAACAAGACGAGGTATCGTTGACGAGCTTTCGACAGTCCACTATCCTGATAATGAAGCGACAATGAAAATTGGCGATACACCCAGAAAACAAAATTATTTGACGGCCACCGTTTATTAAGATTAAGTAAAATATTTATTTGATTTAAATAAATATTTATTTGAAGTAAATAAATATTTTACTTAATCTTAATAAACGGTAGCCGTCAAATAAATTTTTTCTGGGTGTATACAAAATTTAATATTCCAATAATTAGAAGTTTATAGTTATTCGAAATGTCCAAATATTTGAATGTTGGGATATTGACAATATTGAAGCAATTTTGAAAAAAATTACTCAAGGCGTATGCGAATTAGTTGGAAGAGTTTCAACACAGGAATGTAGTTGTATTTGGGTAAGTTATCGTAAAATTGGAGAAAAAAAGTATTCAACTTTTGTAGCTTCTCTATTAAACGGTACTAAGGAATCGACTGCTTCTGAATAATTTTCACCTCACAACTGTCAAAATTGAGATCACGCTTCGTTAAAAAAAATTCTTTTGACTTTTATAAAATTGCTTACAGGAAGACTTTGCAACTTTGTTTTTGTGGGAATATGAATAGCTCGCGAAACGCGCAAATACTTTTGAACGTGTCACTCCCTCCTGACAGCGAGAAAAAAAAAGTTCACCGTTCAGCTTGCATGTCGTACTACAATCGAGCGGTGGAGAAATAAATAGGGATCGAAGAGTGCAGTTTGTAACAAACAGCAAACAGGGGTTTGGCGAGAAGAGGGGACACGCGCGCGAACGCACGCTCTCCGCTGTTGGTGATCTTGCTCCCCGCAGGGTACGAAGTGCGAGAACACTGCCGGAACACGTACCTACCTCCGTACGACCGTTCTCGGCCCTTCTGTGTACCCGACGAGGGCACTGGACGCGGGGCTGTTGACTAGATACAGGAAGGGGGCCATAAATGCTCAACATATCCATGGGAATTATGAATACTCGGACATTTTATATCTAGTAGGCCATCGAAAAATTAATAACTTGTTCACTTCTTAAAAAAAAAATTGATTTATGCTTTGATAGAACTTAATAGGATTAAAGTGGGGAATATGGCCCGGTCCATATATCATTGATTTACGTGTTAATTGAGGTGGGCCATATTCACCACTTTTACCCTACGTGTAACAAACGTGCAAAAACGGAACCTTTGACTAGGTACAGGAAGTGGGGCCAAAAATGCTTGCAATGTCCATAGGAATTATAAATACTTAGACATTTTATATCACGTGGGTCATCAGAAAATGCTAAACGTGTTAACTTCTTTAAATAAAAAAAAAATTAATTATTATTGGCTAGAACTTAATACGTGTATCAAAAGTGTAAAAACGGGGCCTTTGACTAGGAACAGGAAGGGGGGCCCGAAATGCTTGCAATGTCCATTGAAATTATAAATACTTAGCCATTTTTATATCAAGTGGGTCATCGAAAAATACATAATTTGTTCACTTCTTAAAAAAAAAAAAAAATTGAAAAATTTAATTATTTCTTGGTACTCCTTAATGCTCTTAATGCGTGTATCAAAAGTGTATCAAAACAAAGCTGTTAACAAGATACAGGACAGAGGCTAGAAATATCAAAAATTGTTCACTTAAAAAAAAAGAAAAAATCGAATTATTTTTTTGAACGCCTTAATCCGTGTATAAAAATGTTCAGTATACCGTACTGTGACGCGGGGTGAGTACATACTTGGTCCTCTTCGCAGGATTGAAAAAGTTCGCTATTTATTTGGATAGAGAGAGAGAGAGAGAGGGAGAGCGAAAGGGAAAGAATAAAAACTGCACACGCGGTGCACCCGGCAAACATCGAAGCTATAAAAGAGAACGCGACAGGCACGCTGAGTCATTCACTTTGGTACATTGTGCGAGAGAAACACAGCATGATCGCGAGCTATACTTATCACCGAGATGCGTGTACTTGGCCCCCATGACCGGAGGGGATGCTGCGGCGCGCATGCGATGAGGAAACGCAACAAATTGCAGCAGCCGGAAACCCGAGCCCGTTCTAATGAAAAAATCTAATCTCCAGATAAGAGTATCAATATTGACTGTAAATGTACTTCGGTGTATTCCAGTATGTTCCAGCTAGCTCAGATCGTTTCCATGAATCTGGTCGCCGCATATGGCAATTAATTTTATCTATCAAGTCGACTATGAGACTCGATGATGATAGACGCGTATTCTGCATAATGCACTGACGCAACACGTATTTCAGCTTTGTTTCCTCATGGAGGAAAATGTATTTGTAAAAAAAAACGTGGTAAGAAAAATAAGATTTGAGGCGTGGAAAGTGAAAAAATTTGACGTTATCACAGAATGTCGAATGATTATGAAAGCGACATACGGTTGAAGAAGAAAAAAACTGGAGTGTGTAAATTTGTCGTCGATTTGAGTGAAAAGTTCATTTCACTATAAGGTTACTTTGGAACTTCGTACGAAACACCGTGCAATTTTATAAACATCAGTTTTTAAATTTTTACTTAACAATCTGAATCACGAACCGATATTATAGGTATTATAGGTATTTAGTTTTTTCTTCATCGTGGAGGAAAATTGATTGGAAAAAAAAGAAATCTGAACGTGGTAAGCAAAAGTATATTCGAGACGAGGTAGAATCTTACCGCGGTCGGTGTGAAAAACTGTAATTAACATTATCGCAGAATGTCGAATGTTTAAAAAAATAAAGTAGTGTGTGTAAATTTATCGTCGTTTTGTGTGAAAAGTCCATTTAACGAGAAAGTTATACTTTGTACCTTCGTGCGAAACACTGTGCAAATTTATAGACATCAGTTTTTGATTTAATTTAACGATACGCCGTCCCCCATTTAAATCGTGGTCATATTACTCGTCATTACTCGTCACCGCTTTCCCGCAATGATAATTTTACCAGCCAGCAGTAAAATTAAAAGTGTAATGCTTGCGTGATTACCCGAGAACGGTGTAATAACGATGAGGCAACGGAGGCGCTCACTTCTTCGACCCTCACGGCTATATCAATGACCGAATGATCGTTGTGCGGGTAGCCCGAAATTGGGGTCTCCGAGGAGATCGTGACCCAGTCACGGTTTCCAAGGCCGTGCGGCATACTCGACGAGCACGAAGAAATTTCGCTCTCGGGAGAAAACCCTCGCGGCCGAGTGTCTGCAAACCGAATTAGCCGGACAATGTCGACGAGTAATGCCCGCTGCACCGAGGGTACAGTAAAGTTTTATCTCCGGCTCGAAAATTACCGAGGCTAAAAATAAATCCAAAGAAAAGTTTACGATATTGTGACGAAGGGGAGGCGGGATGCGCAGACCAAGGCCCGATTGAGCGCAGGGTGAAATACCAATAAAGCCGAACGAAATTTTACCCAATAAATTTGTGCCTCGTCGGATGATGCAAACTCACGGCGAGGAAAGGAACGACTCGCCGGAATTTCATACTTTTCGGCTCGCCGAGAAGCGAACGGAGGGTGAAAGCTGCGACGACTTTCCAATTTATTGTCGTAGTCGTATTTCTTGCTGTGGGATTTACGCGGCTCTCTCGCTCATTCATTCTCGCTCGTTCTCGCCTAATGAAACTCCGTCCCTACGGTCTACCCCGAACAGCATGCGGTCAGCAGTCACTGGGTCAGGGAACTTCCACGAGATACTCGAAATGGAGATTTGTGGTTTCGCGAAAAAATGGAAATCGAAACTAAAACTGATACCCGCGGGCTTGAGTTACCGTCGACATTTTCTAGGAGGCACCGGATGGACGGGAGTTTTCGTGGATTCGTTCTGTGGTGACGTACAACGTAATCCGATAGTTATCCTTCCTCCGAAGCAAGCTAAAGCAAAATGTTTTGGGACATAGACGTCTGATAACAGCTTTTCCGACAAAATTTAAAAATTAAATAAAATTTAAAGTTTCACCTCCAACGGTGCAAAACGTAAAAACTTTTTTAACGTTTGAAAAGAAAAAAACTTAGGAAAAATCTGAAGAAATTCCCAAAAATGCAGTGGTGCATGTAAAAATGGTCAAGCGATAACCCTCAAGCGACTGATTTTTCTTCTCATTTTTTTCACTGTTTTTGTAATAAATAGAAATTCCGGTCATTAAATAGAAAATGTAATAAAAAATCTGAATAAATTTTAAGATACGATGTCCAATATTAATTGTTAATAAGTTCGTTGTTAATTGATATTTTCTCAATAAAAAAAACTTAAATAACTTCATAACACCTTGTACTAAATGTGTTTAAAAAACCGACTTTGCCGTTTTAATATCAGCGTTAATAAAAAAATGTTGCACATCGACCTGTTTTTTTGGACCAAATCCTTATGCTTGTGCCGTAAACCAAAAAGAAGCCCGAGCCAAAGGACTGCGGTTGATGGCTCGTTGGCATTTTTGTTTCACTGTATGAACCACATTATGTATATACAAACTGTCATATATCGTCACTATTTGTAACAATTTCAATAAATAGACGTACTACTACTAAAAAAAGAAAAAAAATAGGTGCGGGAAAAATTCATTCGCTGCACTTCAAGAGCGGGTTATTGTTTCTGAGACATTCACGAGAAAACGATAATTTATTGGTCGGAGGATTTTTTCCTCACAGCGACAGAGCAACGAAACACTGCGCCGAGTATTTTTGAAACGCTCTCGAAAAAATATTATTTACTGCTCCCTCACAATTTTTCTCGGCAGAGTAGCGAGGCGAGTGTTAGATGAATGTTTTCGAATAGAGAAAAGCCTCTCCGAGGATTAGTCCCAGCTCAATATTTTTTTGTTTCATTTGCAAAAAGCCTCGTGCAACTTTGAAAAACAGTAATTTTTTTTCGTTCCTCCTACAGTGCGAGAGGACAAAAACAGCTGAAAATTTTTACGGGAACCTTTTTCCTCCGTCGAAAAATTTGTCCGCCGCATGCCGAGTCTCAAAAAGGATGGATAAAGCTCGTTTTTGCCGCCGCGGGACGAACGGGAAAAGAAACGGCGAAAAAACAGTGGGCTAGCCGAGGGTTTAAGGACGCGCGAAAAAAGTGCAAGAAGAAACGTTATGAAAAACGGGGTAAAACGTTAAGTCAGCTTTTTCCGGGTAACGGAGACACGAGTTTATTGCTTCGCAGCAATTTTGAGGGGGAAACACTGTTTGCCGGGCGCAGCCAGTGGTTTTCGTCGGTCGAGGAACCCGGTAAAAGAGTTACCGGTAACAATTTTTTTGCATAACGGTGCGAAACACGAAAGAACCTCTTGCAGTGTTCCGCCCGATGGCCGTCGCTGGAGACCCTCGAAGTCACCGATTTTTTTTTCGTCGACCGCCCGGCTAAAAATCGTTGGGCAGCCACAGCGACAACGAAATACTGCAGGCGCGACGATTTTTTAACGGTCCACCTCGACCGTACGGCGATTCGAGGGGCCGGTAAGTCGAGCAAAAAAATGTTCCTCTCTTCGCTCGTTATACGCCGCTCCGTGGAAACGAGCTGCAATAACGGAAAAAAGAGCGTTAGTTTTTCGACGGTGACAAACGGCGTGCAAAGGAAGAAAGAGAAAACGAACGAGAAACACACAGAGAAAAAAAAAGTGGCGCAGGGTTTTACAAGCCGGGCTGCATCGGAGTGTCCATTCGATTCCCCGAGTGGAAAAACCCGAAGCGGGGAGGCGAATTAAAAAAAAAATAAAAACCCGTTCGAACGACTATTTTTACTGTCTTTTTCCTACTATCCACACCCTCTCTACAAGCAACTAACGAAAATGCGCTTCTACAAAAAAATTTTTAAGGTAAGAAAAAACAGAAGAGTTAAACCCTATGAGAGGTATAAAATACCCCCAACTTTATGTTTCGTTGGCGCTCCGAATTTCCTCAGTCGAGTCGTTGAATACCGCATTTGCCTCGCGGGCAATAATAAACAAATTCTTCCAACTAAAAAAAAAACCATCGGAAAAAAAACTCTTTTCTGCACCTGACATAAGTTTCGATTCACGCCCGACGAAGTTATCCAGACGGTCAATTAATCCGCAAATAACATACATTTTTTCTATTATTCATACCCTCTCAGCAAATAACTAACGAAAGAGCGCTTCTACAAAAATATGTTTAAAGTAAAAAAAACAATAGAGTTAAACCCTATAATAAAATAATAAAAACCCTATATATAAAATACCGCCGTGCTGGCGAGTCTAACTTTGTTGAATATTGAATACCGCATTTGCCTCGCCGACAACAATAAACGAATTCTTACAACTAAGAAAACCAAAGCAAAAAAAACCCTTTTCTGCACCTGTGATAAATTTCGATTCATGGCCGCCTAACTTACCCACACCGTCAATTAATCCGCAAATAACGTGCATTTTTCCTATTCTTCATACTCTCTCAGCAAGTAACTAACGAAAGTGCGCTTCTACAAAAACATGTTTAAAGTAAAAAAAAAAACAAAAAAAAAAACGTTGTAGCTAAACCCTATAATAAAATAATAAAAACCCTATATACAAAATACCCGCGTGCTGGCCAGCCTAACTTTGTTTCACTGAAGCTGCGAGCTTCCTCATACGAGTCATTGAATACCACGTTATCCCCGCGGGCAAAAGTAAAAAAAAATCTACCAACTAAAAAAAAAAAAAAAAAAA
>JAPYZD010000733.1:0-54014 GCA_030522725.1 Ichneumoninae sp. B BG-2022a
TTTTCAGACATTTTTTCCATATAAAAAAATTAAAAAATCAAAGCTAATTGAAAAATCTGAAAAAATTCATACGTATTCGGAAAAATAAACGAATCATTTTCATAGAAAAACAATTAATTTTTTGATTAATTTGTTAATAACATTTTGGAATGATTTGTGCAAAATTAACCTTTTCAGTATCTTTAATCTGCATGAATTTTTTCAGATTTTTATATCATCGAGAAGTACTTGCAATATTCGCTTACTTTTCTCGAACTTATGCGAGATGCGCGGGAAGCGACATAGTTACCTTAAATAAAGTGCCCTCAATTTATTTTTTACTTCCTTCACTCAACCCAGATACACAAGATTGCGACGGATTCGCCGATAAGGATGACGTTCGCGAATGATTCATTATTCCGTGGCTATGTGACCCTCCAGAATCGGATCGAGCCGGTGTGCGCGCGCAGCTGTGGAGATTGCGCCACGCAATAGAGACCGAGCGTCGAGATATTGAATCGAACGAGACCATTAGACCCGGCTTTAGCTGCTCGCACTTCACTCCGCGCTATAGTTTAACGTGGCGTTTGATGCAACCGTGTGGTTCGACGGATAATGCTGCATTATCCGGTTCCTCTCGTGCGATGCCGTGCGCGGGCCCTCGACACGGCATTCCGGGTGCGTCGATTCGGACAGTCGAATGATCCGTGGAACACGGCGACGTAGCACGTGCCCGAGAGTGTGCCAACCCCCTTCACGGAGATACAGCCGAAGTACTCCTTTAGATATGTCTCTCGGCGTGGCTGCTTGGCCAATGAGAAAATAAATACAGATATATGAACGGACGGACAGACGGACCGACCGCTGGGACAGCTGCCACGAGGCTGAGTAACGAGCTCCAGCCACGCAACGTTGAGTATCTTATGGGATAAAGTATACTCTAGACGATGCCCATTGTGCGCAGATTTCGCTCCACCAGCGGCGATGATTTCAATCGATCGTTTCTGCAATTTTGTATCGATGCGGAATAAAAAAAATAAATACAAAAAAATTGCTTTGTACAAAGAATTGGCTTCATATAAGTGTTTTGCGTAATTACGATTGAAGACTGAAGATACTTAGCTGTGGGTTCTTGGGTAGCGAATATATTTTTTTTCCGCATTGATATATTGAAAATAAAATCTTTAACGATAGTCTCTTGAGCGATTAATAGCATAGAAAAAGAAATCAATCAAAAACGGAAGTGGCGTAGTATCGGATAGTGGCGTACATAGGTTGAGTATCTTATGGGATAAAGTATACTCTAGTCGAAGCCCATTGTGCGCAGATTTCGCTCCACCAGCGGCGATTATTTCAATCGATTGTTTATGCAATTTTGTATCGATGAGAAATAAAACATTAAATGAAAAAAAATTTCTCTGTACAAAGAATTGGCTTCATATAAGTGTTTTGCGTAATTACGATTGAAGACTGAAGACACTTAGCTGTGGGTTCTTGGGTAGTGAATATCTTTTTTGTTCCGAATTGTTATTGAAAATAAAATCGTTAGCGATAATCTCTCGAGCGATTAGTATCATACCAAAAGAAGTCAATCAAAAACGGAAGTGGTGAAACCTCGAGAGTTCAAACGCCGCGAGCGTTTGTTTCTAAACAAAATAGCGTGCCTGCACAGTAGTAAAGTAACGTAGAGTTGGAATTTTTTGTGCAAATAATTCATTCGACGCAAATCGACTGTAGAATTTTTGTAATATATTCAACGCGTCAGAGACGCATGAATATTTATATACGCATACATGTACATATGTGTCGGTGGAGTTTCGAGACTCGTCGAGTCCGGCATTGTTTAATCGCGCGTAAATTTCACGCCGTATTGGCCAACAACCTCCAACGCCCACGCTGGGACGAGGACGAGGAAAGAGGAGAGAAGCGGAGAGAGAGAAAATGAGGTGTGAAAGTGAGATCGACGATCGGAAAGCGAGTACGAGTTTCGCGTGTAGCGTCACTGTGCGCCGATCTTTGGATCTACGGCCGCGCGCATGCGCCGTGGCAGCCCGAGGCCGCAAAAATTGATCCCACCGGTCCACCGGTAAAATCGACCTTCGACATTAATTTGTAAAGCCTGTCGAGTAGTTTTATGTGTTCTCGCGCCTGTTCACTTTTACCCGTTAGAATATCCGCCGAACCAGTGCGCATGCGCGTACGGGCAGTTACGCATGGTTTATGATACGAGCCAGCACAGTGACCGGTGTAGGGCACGGGAGCGGAGGCCACTCAAAGAGGCCGATATCAAACGCTTGTCCAAACTCTATCGGATAACTTCGTCATACTTCGTTAATTTCTCACATGCGACATTCATGAGCCTCTTCAGGTGTCACGCACTTTCTGTGACACTTTCAAGCCTCGTGACTGAGAAATACGACATAAAAAAAAGTCTGCAGAAAATCGAGGGAAATAAAAAAAAATTGTAAAAAATGATCGTTCGGCGCAAAAACATCGATTAATTGAATAACTAATAGAAGAAAAAGTTTTGTATACATAGTAAAATTTTTTTTTCTAAAGCGTTCAAACTTTGAATATTATTTTGTGAAACGAACCCAAACCAAAAAAAGAAAAACAATTAGTTGTCCCTGGGCAAAAAAAAATGTTGCAAAATTTCTAACGTTTTTTTTTTTTTTTTTTTTTTACCGTGTACCATAATTTTTTATTTGTCCGAAGTTTTCCGAGAATTATTGAGAATCATTGTGCCGATGGAGCGCGTCTACAAACTCGACTTGTCCCACTCATTGCGAGCCGAGTCTCTTTCCCCTACGTACGGCTTCCGCTAGTCGGGTCTTTCGGGTCTCGTTCGTGAACTGTGTTGAAAGGGTTGCCCCGATAGGATGCCCTACTAGTGACACGAAAGACCGAGCCAGTATTATATTTACACAACAGCATTGCCGCCGCTCAGCTGCCCGGATGACACGCGCAACGATGCAACGAGGTCACTGCCAACAGACGACGAGCACAAACACGCGTACCAACCGACGGCGATACATTAATTCCGGAAACTAAGAGCGAAGTATCTATCGGGCAGAATTTCCGGGCAGGAAGGGCTCGAGTAACGGCGATACCACTTCCTTCGGGATTGAGATGGGCCTAAACTTTAATTTCTTATATGCCAATCAATAAGACGGTCAGCTGTCGATCGCTCGCATCGTAAAATTGGTTTTTGATCCGCTGATAAATTATCACTTCCTCACAGTCATCAGATACGAGGTATGTAAAGCGATCAAAGATCGATATGAA
Organism: Ichneumoninae sp. B BG-2022a; assembly: GCA_030522725.1. Classification (NCBI taxonomy): domain Eukaryota; kingdom Metazoa; phylum Arthropoda; class Insecta; order Hymenoptera; family Ichneumonidae; species Ichneumoninae sp. B BG-2022a. Next base: position 3,265 of record JAPYZD010000733.1, read on the forward strand.
AAAAAATAAATAAATAAAAATTCATGTCAAGGTCTGGAAGCATGGTTCATATAATATATCTTAGAATAAAAAAATGACGAATCTTTTAAATTCATTATGATAAATAGAAATGTTTGCCAAGGTTACGATGGAACTGGATTCGATAGTAGATTTTTGTGGATCATTCAACCATCATTCATATACGAAAAATAAATGTTACGTATCAATTACTTTCGCGGGCTGATGGCAAATAGTACCGATAGAAATTGATTCGAGTTTGGATGTTTGATGTATCGACCGGTAAGAGCTTCGGCTATTCCCATGTCCATCCTAAAGTTGATTTATGGATCGAGCGATAAATTATATTTCGTCGGTAGATGTCAAGGGGACGATGATAGATATATCTACGGGGATTGAACGTCGAAACATATTTGAATATTCCGACGGTATTATAACGTAACATTAAAGCTTCGGAAGGTCCGTTCGGCAGTGGTATTGCGATAGTCTCGAATTACATATATCTAATACCGATACAAAAAACTATCTAATGGTCGTTGTGTTCGTTACCACGAGCCGGATTATCCCACCGGGAGAACAAGCGTGATGAATCACCGTTATCTCGGCGAGTTAGTACTTAAGTAGTTACTAATGCGCCGAGAGAAGGATAATCGTTGCGCGGCAATGGCGACAGCCGACTCATTCGACCGAGCAAACGCTTCGTATCTTCGTCGAAGGCTGTTGCGGAGGTGGGCTCGAGAAAGCTTCTTTCTCGTCGGACTTAATCTCCATCGGCGCGGCTTTGAACAGACCGAAGATAACGACGAGGACGATATGTCACTTTCGATTCATCGCGCAACGCGATCTTGGCAAGTTGCCGATCCAGCACGGAAACTCTTCTGGTTCCCACATCTAACCGATCTAAGATCGGCCACGTTCATTTTCATAAAGTTGTGTTTTTTTTACTAAATTTTTTGCGTGGTGCCAAAAAAATATATTAAAAAGAATACTTCATACTTTTTATCCTTCATACTTTTTATGCTTCATACTTTTTATACTTCATACTTTTTATACTTTATACTTTTTATACTTTATACTTTTTGTACTTTATACACTATAATTGTCAAAAATACTGTGTATTTTTTTCATTTCGATCGAACAAGACGATGACGACTTCCTTTCGTATTTCGATACATTTCGTGACATGGATTTTTTTTTACGGTAGTACATCAAACACAGTGGCATTTACAGTTTGCCTCTTCTGACTCGCTCGAATATTCCCTCGTTCTCTCGTAATTACATGCATCTCTCCGCTGACAGATAATGCTAATGCCCTACCCCGAGCGAATGAGCGAAAAACCAGACCCGCAGCATTTCGGTTTGCGTTTCGTGTGGAAGAGTCTTAGCCGCGCGGGGAGAGGTTTCGATGAACGCAATGCCACCGAGAGTTGCCTCTTCCACAGTCCTATTCGCAGTACAGACATATTTACATTAATATATCGCTAAACCCGCCTCGGTCAAGCGGAGCCAACTTCGTGAACTAACATACACTTGGTATAGTTATTATAAAAATAAAAATACAAAATTCGAAACAAAAAAGAAATATTAAAAGAAACTTTACTACACTGTAGTTGAAGAGTTTCGCGGACGAAAATTAGCATGCATTTAAAGGAGCTTCGGGCCAATTCGTCGAAAATATAATTCAAACTCTCTTTCGTTATTTCTTCCTCCTCTTCTTTCGTTCCGTCTCATTTTTATTCATAATTTTCTTCTTTTTTTTTTGTATCCTCGGCAGCACGCTCTCTTTGGAGGTTTGGGTGGTAAGTTTGTGGCTTCTTTTCTGTTCACCGCATGTATAGGCTATTGACACCGATGCGACTTTAATAGCCCGAGACTGACTTACCGCCGATGTCTGACATTCGCTTCACGTCATCGTTCTTTTCACATGGAATGCCTCCGGTTCTGTCGGCGTTCTAAACTGATTGCAACTCTTCGAGGGTGAAGGATCTTTCAACCGATACACGAATATATAATTTGCTTGCAAAAACGATCAATTCACGTGAGTGGAAGCCTCCGCTCGATCATAGTTCCTTCGAGCCTTTTTTATGTCTGGTTCCATTTTGCCCCGCTCAGTCCCTCTTTTAAAATTCCAATTATCTCGATGAATACTACGCGGATATTTTTTGTACTCATTAAGTCTGAGTATTTATACACCCAATCAATTATTGACGGTAAAATAAAACAAGTATTTTTGCCCAAATTTGACCAATGAGTTCCATTCGACCCCCTTCATGTTCCGACGTTCGAATAAATATAAATCCTAATTGGTCGGAGGTGTGATTTTTTTTATAGACAGTCAAGAGTCGTTTTTCGACGGGCGCGAAAGAGGAAATTGATTGGTCGAATAGAAAAAGAAAAAAAAATTGTAATCTAAGTCACAAGTTATCCCCAGTGCGAATTATGGAATTATTCGCTTTTTTATCTTTGCTTAATATTCAAAACTAAATGGATGGTAAAAAAAACAAGAATAATTATATGTTAAGTAAACATTCATGTCACTGATGATGACGAATCTCGTTTAATGAAGGTTCTCCGGCGACTCGTCAGAAAAATATCATTTTCCCTCGCATTCTATAAGAGCCCGAACTCTTGCTCTTGTTCGAGCTGTCCCTCGATATCGAGCAGCGATTAACACGGTACGAACGACTAGCCGGTGAACGCCCAATAAAACAGGTATTCAAGTTGGCTCTCCGGCTACCTGTGCCCGCGGCGCATCTGGCCACGTCCTCGACATTCGATACCGTGGCATCGAGTCGAGGGGTTCGGTCAACTAGTCGGCTAGCATTCCAGCTCATTGGCTCGTGGAGGATGAGCCAGTAGTCGGGAGATGCGGCCACTCTATTTATCTCCCAGCCGATGTACCGGCATCATACTCATGTGTGTGACTCCTGGAATGCCATAAGACAGATAATGCCCGCGATCAAAAACATGCCGGCACGGCGCACCTATAATTACCACCCTCACCCACGTCGTTGTTTGTCAATTTCTAATTTCTATATATTATAAATGGAGTAAAAATGATTTATTAAAAAAATTATTTTTGAATGAATTAATATTAACATTTTTATAAAAAGATAATCAAATTTTATAAATAAATTTTTGAAAAAAGAAAAAAAATTTAAATACATTTTAGTAGTATTAGTAGTAGTAGTGGTGGATTTATGGACAATATTCCAGATAGAACAGTTTTTGGTACATAGCATTTACATAGTGTAAGTTGTCATGCGAGTATAAAGATATTGCCAATTGGCTATCGACCTAAGTCATTCAGCCAAAATAAATTTTAATTTTTGAAAAAAGATCAAAAATGTTAATAAATTTTTATTTTTGAAAATCATAAATGGTGTAAGTATTTAAAAATGCATACTGAATCTCGCCTCATTTCATGGTTTTGTGCAGCTGCGACAATTTGCCGAACGATTTGTAAAGAGAATCGAGACGAGAGTTTAATTTTTATTGTTCGGGATAAATGAGACGAAAACGAGCTCGCCGAGAACTTAGCGATTACGCAAGTTGGGCGAGAGATCGAGGGCCTCGAGTGAGAGAGGAGAGAGAATGAGAGGGCATAATAATCTCGGAGCCGCGGAGCGCGCGGGTTCTCTTCGCGGCTCGACTTTCAAGGCCGTACTGCCGGCCGCCAAGAAATACGATCGCTAAATCATCGGGGATGGAATTTCGTACGTGCCACGGCTCCTCGAAGGCATAAGCGAAGCTGTACGCCCTGTCCGTTCGATTCTGCACGGGCCACTTCCCGTACGAAAGTTAATCCTCCGAGAGGCCAACACCGAACGCACTCCTCTTTACGTTTTTACTTTTTTTGTCAATTTATTTTCTTTTATTTTGTATTATTTTTTTGAAATTTTTATCGTTCTTTATGCCTTGCCGAGTGCGCGCAACCCTTCGCTACACATATGTTTGTCCTCGATTCTCCTTTTTCTCATTTTACTTCCTCATAACCATTTCTTATTCCGCGGCCGCTATTTGTCATACAAATTACGTCGAGCGGTTATTAACTGATCGATGAGTAGTAAAAAAAACAGCCTGAAGAACCATTTCACCGAAGGTTTTCGTTGAAAGGAAGACGCGGAGAGAAAGAGAGCTCGGCGTGCAAATTTTTTGGCATCAATTTTATTTTTATTCATTCGATTGGTTTCTCCTTTCCGCTTGCTTTTTGTGTGTCTGTTTTTTTAACTGTTTCGCCGCTTCGACCGGCTTTCGATCAACCTCGGTTCCCGAGAACAATGTCCGACGATTAATTCCCCCGATTCGATCGTTCGATTTTTTTTTCATCGATCCAGCAGCGATGGATCCGGTCGTCGCTAGAAACGGCAATTAAAAAAAAGATCCCAACGACAACTCGATGGAACTCGATCGTTGGGAGGAGCTCCAATGAGCTTCCTAGGATTCTATCGAGGAATGCGGATCGACCGGACCTCGCGTCAATCTCATTCGTCTTCGGATCTAACGTATTTTATCTCCAGCCTCGATCTAGAAGCTATCTGTTACCTCAATTTTGCAACATCACTTTTTGATTACATTTAAAAAAATAACAAAAAAAATTACAAACATTTTATTCAAACCCGTACGAAGTTAGATCTCAAGATATCGAGCACGATGTTAAGATAGATGTTCGATCTCAAAACTCTGACGCGTGGGAGGGGCTCAAACATCTGCTCGATATTCCTCTCCGGATTTCGGCCCCGAGATTTCTTCCCTTTCCAATCTCCTTGTTTTTTATTATAAAAAAAACCTTCCACCTGCTCTTTTCTGGGCTTCGTTTTTCAACCCTCTCTCACCTGCCGCGCAGTTTCGTCTCGACAGAGTGTTCGAGGCTCCCTTCTTTCCATCACAACAATCGCAAATTTTTGCCGCGGAATTCTCACAAAAGTTCGACCCCACCCAACCTACACATATCCACCTCTGCGCTCCGTCCGCTTTCGCGAAACCCCACGCCTTTTTTTCCTAGCCTGCGGATGCGAGTCCTCGGCGACGACGGAAGTCGGGCAGGAAATTTGGCGAGTCTCGCGGAGGGAAGTTCTCACGGGCTTTGCCCGAGCGATTACCCGGACTAAACATCTCCGGGGCAAACTCGAGAGCCCTCGTGCGCCCGTCTCGCGCCGGCTTGATGTTTCATTGCACAGCGGTGTAGTAGAGTAGTCCTTCCACACTCTCCTTTCCACGTTTCTTGCAGTTTATCTCGTCTCTTCGGGGCCAGGCGTTCCGCAACGACACGCGAGACTCCGGCCGAGATTGCCCGCCCAAGGCTGTGACTAATTTTCAGTATTCCCCCCCCCCCCCCTCTCCCACCCACGTGAAGGGCCCTGCGATATTAACTCCGCTCGGATCCTCAAAACGGACCCGTTGATGCTCGATCATTCGCGGTCGAACCTACGAAGAAATTTGTAAAAAATAAAAAATGAACGATACTTTGCTGGCGAACGAAAATTTTCATCGTGTTGGTTCGTTTCTCGAAATTTTTTGTCTTATACGCCGATATTGTTCGTTCGGCCGTGGTGTGGCGGAGCGTGGAAAAAATTGCCTCTACCTGCGATTTTAGATCTTTTTTTTTATTGGGTCGTTTTATGAGAAGCGACGAAGCGTTCGGAGTTTTACCACTCACCGTCGATTCCGCTGAGAGTTCCGACGAGTCGGATGCTGTTCGGAATCGTAAAACGCCGAGATTCGAGAGATTTTTTTGTTTCCTGTCCTCGGTGAAGAAACTCCCACGCGATCGAAAGTTGTAGAGATTTGTGATCGTTGATGTCGAGAGCGAGGAGCGAGGAAGATACTCTGTGGAACGTATAAGCTCGATGTCCCGGGGTCAAGGAGTCGCGGAGGTGGTGGATGTATCGTTGAAACGATTATGGAGACTCCGAGATCCAAGGGGGCGAGCGGCTGAGGCGCCACAGCTGTAACCTGTGTGTTTCTGCACTGCCGGACTCTGCGGAGAAAAATAATTAGTAACCGCCCCGAGCGATTAATTTTGTTGGGTCAGCAAACTAATTGGCTGGGCCAAAACATTATTACTTCTTCTACCAACGAATTAATTACGTTTTTTGGCATTAAATAAAGCAAATGTTCTTTCGTTGTTACACGTGACTAACGAAAATAATTTATTTTCCGACGAAGATTTTTCTTGCAACCAACAAATTGACTTGGCTGGCCGAAACATTATTTTCTTGGCCCAATCAATTTATTTACATTTTTTGGCATTAAAAAAAAGCAAATGTTCTCTTGTTGTTACACGTGACTAACGAAAATAATTTATTTTCCGATGAATATTTTTCTTGCATCAACAAATTGACTTCGTTGGCCTAAACATTAGTTTCTTGGCCCAATCAATTTAATTACATTTTTTTGGCATTAAAAAAAACTCTTGTTGTTACACGTGACTAACAAAAATAATATATTTTCCGACGAAGATTTTTTTTGGGCCAACAAACTGACTTGGTTCGCCTAATCATTATTTTTTTCGCCCAATCAATGAATTCATTTTTTTTTTTTTGGCGTTCCAAAACGGATCCTCCAATGTGATCCAAAAAATTTCTCCAATCTTCAAATATTGATATGCAATTTAAAAAAAAAACAATAGGCTCGTGTCGTTACACGTGACACAGGAAATTCTCCCAAGGATAGCCGTAACGTATCGATTACCCCGATGCTCCCACGCAATTGGAGTGCGTGAGATTTATCGCGCGTCCCGATAGACATTGGTGTGAATACATATAGATATATGATACTTGAATATTTAACGAAACAGCAAGTGGCGACAAAGGAGTCGATGGGGGATGGAGGCAGAGAAAGAGGCGTTCGTTGCACGCGTCGCTTTCGATATTCGTGCGACCTGCACGCGCTTCGTCGCATTAGCCCGTACATAAGGTGGATACATATACGTACGTACCTATTCATAATGTCTCCACCTTGGGCATTGTCTTCGGTCTCTGACAGTGTGATTTATCGTGATCGAGCGCGAGACGCTTCTCAGTCCCGTACCTTCACTCCTTCGTTGCCTACATGCTGTACACACATACACACACACACACACACACACACCACACCAACAACGCAAACTCGCACTGCGAGCACAGAGATGATGCTGAGAAGGTTCCGACTCGATCAATGGATCGGAACAGACGAGACCGAGCCAATAACGAGTCAATGTACGTGTAACTCTTGCCGTTTCTTACTGCGACATAAGAAAAAGTTGCGAACTTTACTCGGTCGGTAATTCAGATCATAGGACCGCTCTTTTTTATATGCATAGGACTTTGGGTACCAAATGGAAGATTTATTTCATTGTAAAATAAAATGAATAATGATAATAATTGTAATTATTGTTTTATAATTTGTTCATTATTTTTTTCAAGAATTGGCCAGCGGAGCGTTTTGTTGTCTTGGGTCGTTGGTAAGAAATAAAAAAATTGAATTTGGTTATAAATTATTAAAAAATAAATCGTCGGAGGTCCGACACGCTTGACTCTCGACCTCACGTACGGTTGCGTGGGTTATACACCGTAAACCGTCGTCCAGAAAGCGAGAGAGATAATCCGTCCCACGTACAAAACACGCGAGGCAACATCGAGAATACCCTCAGCTTCTTATATATTGTGAATTTATATGTACACAGTATATATATATAAACATACATTCATACAAGTTTCTGAAATTAATTCCAACTCCGGCTCTCGGCTAGAGCTCTCGGCCGGTGAGTGAGTGCTGAAAAGAGCCAATTATTCCGAAAAAGGAATTCCCTCAGCGGCCTCTCGCTGCGTTGTTGTTACGGACCTCTAAGCGAGTAATATTCGATAATAAGGGAGGCAATAAACTCAGCTGTGCACAAATAAGTATATTAAAACGCTTCCCTCGGATAGTTTAATGCGGATGGGGCACGATAAATAGATAAGAAAATAACTAACAACCCACTCGAGACAACACACTGTTTCCACTCGATCTTATTTAATTCGATTCGTGCGGTCGACCCGTCCCTTACAAGCATTGAAATTATAAACGTGGGCGGAAGTCAGCGATCGGATATGCCGGTAATCTTGCGATGTACAAGAGCTTTCAGCATCGCGTAATGCTCGAACATCGTTCGTACCCCATTATTTTTGTCTACTTTGTGATAAACTTAGAGCCGTCTTTATTACGATTCTAAATCATTACTAAAGAATATCGGAAGGAGATATGAATTTTCATTTTTTTCAAAAATTTGTCGTGCTGCATAAACATGATTATGGCCATAAAAAAATGATGTAAAAAATTAATAGAAATGAATTAATAAATCGGTCCAATTTGGTAAAAACAAAAATTCTTTTCATAAGAAAGTTCAATGAGAATTTTTGTTTCTTTAATATTCACCATAATTATATCAACAATGTTTTCATCATATTTATGTACATCGTACATAAATCATAATATTTTTCACAATTCATTTTGTACATCAACAAAAATTAATGAAAAAATAAATAAAAACCGCCTACAGACCACGTGTGTCGTATCGATCAAATAGGGCGACAATCGATTGAAACTCTTCCCTATAATCCATCCTCCCGAACAGTTCAAAGCTTTTTCCCACGCGTCTTCGGCTGCTCTAGGAAATAATTTGTAAGTCGAGCTATTATACTCTCCTGTCAGCAAAAGCGGTAGGAGCGGTATCCGCCATTCGTTATTCCAAACTCGGTTGCGAGGGTGTACAATAGCTCCTTGCCGTGCGCCAATCCCATACCCACAAGCATGCATGCACACATACATCCGAGCCTCGAAACAAATGCATTCGGTGCGTTTACTTCGCTGATTAATGTCACCGGTTCCCGCATAAAACAAACTCGATGCATGGACGCTATATAGTCTCACCTATCGCCTATCCCTTGCCCCCCTGGACGCGCATACAAACCCTCCACGATAAACTCTATTCCCACACCTACATACACAAACACACATATGCGCCACACAATACACAAAACCACGAGACTACCCGTTCAGCGCCATATCCAGAATGCGCATAAAACACCCCATACAATCTTTCCTCAATCTTCTTTCACCTAACCCGGGAAGACGCACCTACGACTAATACATACTCACCCGTTTACATTTGTTGTTGTTTCCATTCATTTTTATTTTTATAACGCCATCCACTTCGCCGGCGGAAAGAGTCTCGTCTCACGAAGTTCGCTTCCCTCCGCCCGCGGTAAAACGTTTATCCGCGCATGCGCCTCTCGAGTGTACCTCGGGAGTCCCGTAGTGCGCATGCGCGACTCGCGGTGCGGGCATGCGCCGTCTGGCGAGCACGTGAAATACGACGCCGTGTACGCGACGCACGCGTGTATGCAGGTCAGGATAGGTATTAAATGTGATCCGGCATGAGATAGCTTTATCGGGTCGCATGCACCGTGGTTGAACCGCGAACGGCCATGCGTCCAGAGTCCGCGCGTACGAGTTCGAGCCACGGCGAAGAACCCGGTGCAACCCGGTGGCGCAAGGTCCGAGAACTCCGAACACACCGGGACAGCGAGTTCAACACGTCGCGGTGGGTGCACCGTGGTCTATGAGTTCCGCGAGCGCGGCTCCGCGAGAGCGTTAATGATCGAGGTACGAGATAGAGCTCGGGGGAGAGACAAGAGTGCACTCTCGTCGGGAACACGGAGGAACGACGGCGGGCGGTGGGGGGGGATGGACGGATGGTATGTGGAAGTATGTGGAAGAAAGGCGCGGATCTGCGGAGTGTGAGCGCATGCAACCGAGCCGTAAATAAATAGCGCATCGAGTTGGGCACGTTCTTGCCCTCTGAGAGTCACGGGCCGCGCCGCGGACAGATATGCATACGCTTGATGCGGGGGAAAGAGAAAGAATCGCCGGAAAGGAAATATGGGAGGGAGTGTGTGTGCGCGCGGGGATGCTTCACGCCCACGCGGCGAAGGTATTGTAGGCTGGCATTGCAATTGTATTGCGCACGCTGCGGGGAACTCGCGACGAGCCACGGTCTCGAGAGCCGCGGATCTGAGTTAGTGCGATTCAAACGAGTGGATAAGGTTTTCCTTTTTAAGTAGGTACACTGAGAAAAAAAATTGGTTCGATTAACCAAAAGTCGCGGTGACATACGTTCAAAGCTGTTATTTGTTTAATACAAATAAAGCATTGTTTTGTTAAACGACTATTCGCTTCAATTTATTCAAAATTTGTTGACTGAAACAAACATTTTTGTTCTTTATTGCGGCAATTTGAAGACGCGGTGATAAGCACTTGATTGTAATTTTGTCGCTTTCTTTTTGTACGGAGAAAATACTCGAAAATCGTAAAACTTAAAAAATTTGATCTTTATTAGGGAGATATGTTTTTACATCGGTCGTATAGAGAGTCTTGTAGCTAGATATACATTGAGTGTGCGCATAAACGTTGAGATTTTGCTCTGGCTTAGGTATGAAAAATAAGGGAAAAAATCTAATAAAACCTGGGGGAACGCGAAGCACTGAGATTATTTTTAGTATCGACGCGGGGATAAATGAGCGCATAAAGGTGCGCATACCTCTCGGATCATCTCGAATGACCGGGCATGGCATAAATCCAGCCAGGGTACCCTCCAGCCGCAAAAAAAAAAAAAACAAGATAGAAACAAAAAGTGTTAAGGTATTGATAAACTGAGGGAGAACGGACGTTGAACGAAGCGCGAGACGCCGCGGCGGAGTCAGGTAGAAAGGAAAGGAAAGGATCGAGGTAAAGCAGCAGGGAAGGGATCGAGTGACGATCAAGAGGAGGACGGAGAGACTCGTCGTCTTGGCGCCAGCCAACCCATATTTTTAATTTTTCGCTCACGCTCAACAACACTCCCAGACAATATCTCTCCTTTTTTGTCTTGAATACTTTGTCTCGATGTGAGAACAAAAAATGTTATAATTTCCTTTCATTTTCGATGAAATATCTTTCATTTAGTTCATATACGGTGAGCAGACATTGGTTTAAGTCTCATTGGTACGTTTACCTTATCTTTTCATTTGTAATTAAAACATTTTTATATTACAATATTTATCATATTTTTTCGTAAACTTATTAAGAGCATTTTATCAAAGAAGATATTCCGATCCAATTCGATCGCATTAACAAAGATTTGTTAACATTAAATAAACTCTTTTCTCAGTGAGTGAAGTATTTTTTTTCCATCGTAAAAAATGGTTGTCAAAGATGTAACAGGTTTTTTTTACTTCTTGGACATTCACTCGACCCTTATCGGATCTCACGAGAGCCGCCCTCTTCCGGACGGTCTGTTAAGTCTCGAGTTGCAGCGAGATCGTCGTTCGGACGTTCGCGCATGCGCATCTCTCACTCCTCTCTCCGGCGCAGTTTTGTGAAATTTATATCAGTCACTTAGCGGAGCGGCCGCGACACTCGCAATGCCATGAAACGGACAACAAAGAGTATCCGCGAGGCCCGGCGCGGCAATAAAGCTCGATGAATAATGGCTCGGGTACACGACACACATACGACACGTAATGCATGGCGCGCGCTATGCAGCAGTCGTCGGTTCCAGGGCCGATCCAATTAGTCAATCCTCGTGTGGCATCGAGTCGGTCCAACTCGGGCACGCGCGCTTCCAGCCCAGTCAGTATAACACGCGGGTCATCATTCGTTAAAACGTGAATTCTGCAGCGTCTCGGACGAAACCCGATGAGTCAAAGCTGCTGCGCTCGCTGCGCCGACGCTGGCCTCTCAGCTCGCGTGTTCGCACAAAGGATCCACGCGTCGGACCAGATGACGAAGAAAGGAGAGAGAGAAAAAGAGAGCAAAAAAAAATAAAACGAGTGAAAGGAAAAGGAAAGGGTTGACAAAAATAAAGAAAAGAATAAAAAATGGTATAAAAAAATCTGACCGGAGAAACGTATAATCGAAGAAAGGGAGAATAGTATTATTGCGTCGAGATACACAGCTCTGACTCACAATCAGAGGCGATTCAATCTTGATGATCTCGAAAGCTTTTTTTTCGGTTCGATCTTTTTTTTTTTTTCTTTCTCGGGACCTTTCTCGAGATCTTGGTCAGCTCTTCCGGTTCACTCGGATGCCTCGGGGCTGAATCACGTCGGTCAAGCCGAGCTCCCCATGCTGTTGGGGATATAGTTATAGCACGGTCGCCTGGCGTTAGTCATCGCTGCGAATGTCCGTGTTTCGACATCGAATATAAAAATAATAATTAATGTGAGCACTTTTGCGCTGATCATTTTCAAAAGTTTTGTGGTCGATGAGTCAGTATTAAAAATTACATACGCCAAATGGGTCGCCTATAATATCGGAATCCGACATTCCGTTCTAATCACATTGACCACCGTTTTATTCGTGACGCGATTGGTCGGTTGTGTCGTCAGTTCCAAATGTGTGCAGGAGCAGGATTAAAATAATATTTCCCGGCAAAAAATTTCTTCCGAGTTCTCGAAGGATAAAAAAATGAATAAAAAATAATCCTTCTACAATGTTATTGCGCTTGATAGTTTTTTATTCCACCGCATCATAACCTTTTTTTTAATACCGCAATTCGCACGAGAATTCTCGACACTTGCCCCCCATTACTCCTGCAGTACCCCGGCTCGTTAAGTTCTATTGCAGGAAGTTCCTCGGGACTCGAGCCCTTCGCAACGAAAAAAATAAAAATTTTAACCTCAATGTCTCAGCCCGCAACGCGCATCCTGACTTTGTACCACAGTTCTCGTGTTCTAACAAAATACCGCGCACGCTCGAGTAACCCTGAAACAAGAATTTCCGAGCCAGCGGGCACTTCTCAATGAGCCCAGACACCTGGACAAGCTCTCAGACACCTGGACAAATTATTCGACTCTTTACCCGACACCTCCCCACGGTTATTGCGACGATAAAACAGCGCCGTTCGGTCCAACTCCTCGCGATAGCGATCGCACAACACTCCGCTTCGCTTCTATTTTTTATTTTACGTCTACGCACTGCCGCGAGCTCTGATTGATGTAACGTGGACGCAACACAAATGTGAGAATACGCAGCATGCGTTTAGGTGGACGAAAGGAGGTCCACGATGACGAAGGTCGTTCGTTGGCCTTCTCGAGTCTCTCGGCTCTCTGAGGAAGGAAAAAACGAAGGATAAAAAAACTGTCTGGTTTCGGAACGTGCTCAGCGAAGCCACCTTGATAGCGTACACACTGCTCCGGGATATTCGGGCTCTGTATATTATGACAGCGCTGTGTCCGCCGTAGCGGTATTGGTGTAGAAAGTTCAATGAACCCCCCTCGAGCAACTCTCGATCACTCGGCCGATTCTCCGGCTCGGCTTACGTTAAACTTATAAATAGAGAAAACAAAAACTCCGTCTCTCCATATCGATGATACGTCATCGTTGCCTCTGGCGAATCGCGCAATCGTTAAATCATCGGGGGTCCTTAAAATCGAGAGATTGATGATTTTACAGGTTTCTTGTTTACCTACCGGATGACGCGACTTTGAATCATTGCTGGTTTATGAGTTGGGTTGTATTTTTGGTCGAGCCGTCGTATGGAGGTTTCTTTTATTGACACAGTTTTATGTGAGGCTTTGTTGGATTGATTGAATTTATTGACTCGATCGAACTGATTGAATTGATTGGATAATCGAACTACTTATCGTTTTCTTTTCCGGAATTTTTTAACAGTATGAATATTAATCCAAAGAGAATTATAACCCCGAAAACATGCATGGACTTACTTTGAAGTGTAAATTCTATGCACCCAAAAAACAAATTTATTTGACGGCCACAGTCGATTTGGTTTAAGTAAAATATTTATTTTAGTTAAATAAATATTTATATAAATTAAGTAAATCGTTACTTAAATCAAATAAATGGTGGCCGTCAAATAAATTATTTTGCTGGGTATGATGGCTCTGAAAAATAATGAATCACAACGAACTATTTCCTTGTTATATAAAAAAGTGTGAAGCGCCTTTTTTGTATTATTAAACAGAAATAATATTCTGCCGATCAGTTTATAATTCCCTGAAATATTTTAATTGGATCTCGAGTGATAGACGACTGCCTCTCAAACCGCGCTCGTGCGACTGCAATGTCGTCATCGCCTCTCGTTTTGTCTCCATTGAAGCGTGACGGTAACTCGGATCTCGACAAAAGGCGGATGGGAGAGGGGAGGGCGAGAAACTTTGACGTTGCGAATAATAATTGTCCTCCCCCGCCTCTCACGATAAAACAGAGCAAAAGTTTGCGGGGGCGGGTGTGTCTCGGAGATCTCGTCGTACTTGTGCCACGGCCGACACCCGAACAATGGTAGATTGTGTTCCTACGGTTAATTTAGTAGCTCGTTAGCCATGTTATTTAGTGTCCCCTCGTTCTACAACCCGCCCGCGTCGTCGTCCATGCCATCACGTTCTGCTACTTACCGTACGCTTTTTCTCGATTTTATTTACATTTTTTCTTATTTTTCATTATCGCAATACTATTGTTTTTTCTTATAACTAGTCTCTGCACACCGATGGCCTCATTATTTCCTTGCGGCGCACTTGCCCTTTTTAATTTTTATCACGACCGTAACACTCTAACCGCAAGGTTTACTATAGATATATATATATAGATGTATACACATCCGATCGAATTTGCATTAATGTCGAACCGGAGAATCTTGCATCACCTCTAATTTGCATATCTTTTATTGTTCCAGGTAAGGAATACGTTGGATCGAGATATTTTTATTATTTTTTATTCCGTACGAGTACGTCGCTGATCCTTTCGTCCTGACGCAATCCGCGAAGCTTATACGGGGTGTGGTGGGTGCGCACATTCGTGAGTACTTAGTTAGTCATAAATTATTATCGCTCGGTTATTCGTTGCTGGATGAAGCGAACTGAAAAAAATAATAGGAAGAATTAAAAAAAAAGACCATTGAATGAATCAAATGGGAGTTGGAGCATTGCATATAATATATATGTATATCAAGTTGAATCGATCGCGGACGATTATCATTGTCGTGTTTTCTCGGCTCGTCGGGCACGACTCGCGGAATGCGCGACTGGGTTACTTTCACTGTCACCTCGCGTGAGGGTTCGTAGACACGCGAGCGAGGCTCTAAACCTCCGCGGCTCTGTCGGTCTCACTTTTAGCTCGCTCGCATGATGAATACTGTTTATTTCCTATCTCGCTTTTTACTCTGCGTACGCACGATCCGTGGGCGTGTCTCGTAGTACATGCGACGGAACGGAGGCTGGGGGGGTTTTTGCGGACTCGATTCTCGAATCACATGGGAAGAGGCGTCGATCGTTTAACCTCAACCCTTTCGGCACGAGCATTTTTTATACGGATCGAGGTAATGCAAATTTCTTCCCAATGAAAAAGAAACAGAAAATGTCGCATATCAATTTTGCTGGAAATTCTGCGTGAATAATTTTTTGGTAATCAAAAGGAAAATACGTTGCTACAGATCACAGATCGATTGGAGTTGATATCAATATTTCATATTTTTATTCATATCATATTTTATATTTTTATTCATATCATATTTTATATTTTTATTCATATCATATTTTATATTTTTGTTCATATCATATTTTATATTTTTATTCGTATATTTGAACAGGTTCTTCCCTATTATTTTTTTCAACTCCATAAAACGTCTGGTCTATGATATTTGCAATGCCACAAGATAACATGTATGAACTTATAATCTCACGTATGAATTCATGACCATGAAAAACGGTGCATCGTCCAGCGGGGTGCAATTACGCGGCGGCGGTTGCATCAACGTATTATTTATATTATATTAACGTCGCGGTGCGACGCGTGCTTGCTCGGTTTCCTTCCTGAGCCCTGAAAAGAGTTCCCGTAGACGTTGCGTGTTCGCACTTATGTCACGCCGTCCAGCTTGAATTATAATATTATCTCCGGCAAATACGCGGCACCGTACAACGTCCCGCGACGTTGCTCCTTCATTTTTTTATTCAACCGTCAGTCATTAACTTCGCATTCTTCGCACTCGCTCGGCAACTCATGAATTATGCCAATTAATTAGGCGCCACGAGTGCCCCGACTAATGACGATGAAATAAACAAACGCAGCGAAAATCCTCCTATCATATTCGTCTCTCAACCTTTTCGATTGATATTTGATAGTCCGTTCGCACGCAAAAGATTTTTAAAAAATATTTTCCATTTTTCAACCGACGACATTTTATTAAAGTTACCGAGACAACGACCTTCGACGTATAGAAATTGTTCACCACGTAGTTCGACCTCATTTCACCCACAATGAGTCACCGCGAGGTGTCTGAACGATCACCGTCCAATGTATTGCAAACGGCAAAGACAGTATCCACTCTTTGCGGAATTAACTCTTTTGTTCCCCTGAATCTGCCGCGTCAGCCTTGACTTTCATAACATTTAAATATTCCCAGCAGAGATTTTTAATAAATAAAATTAAAAGTCTGATAAAACTCATCGAGGAAGACGTAGCTTTTTTATGAAGAAAAATAAGTATTTCCTAAAAATCCCTACCAATTTTTTGTAACAAAAAGAAGTAAACGACCGTAGGGTCAAAAAAAGGGTTAAACCTGACCTCACAGATCCGCTCCGTCGGTACAGCTTCATCCGAGTTTCCGAGAGTCCTAATTATCAAAATTCTAGGCCTCAGCTCGCTGTTTGCACAGAACTCACGTGCGAAGAGTCCGATTACAGCCCTCGACCTCGGGTACGTTTGTAGCTAAAAATATAAACATAAGTAATACGGGGAAAGAGAGACAAAGTGCGCGGCGTCGAAGCGAGCGGAGAGCGTTCACACGCGACATAATCATGATCATCACGATAATCGTCCGTTGTCCGGAGAGGGAGAGAGAAAAAGCCCCAGAGCATAAACGCACAGAGCGAGCGATGTGCAACGACCGCATAGTCCGAGAGGAAAGGTCAGAGTCGACAGCTATTTCTCCGACTTATTCGAGGTTTCGGAACGTTAACCAGTTTCAAACTGTATCCCGAGAGACAACTTCATCGTGGTTTCAGGGTCGGGTAATGAGAAGAGGAGACACATACATGCATAAACCGATGATCCGAAAGATAAGAGAGTTGAAAAAGTAAATGGGTAGCCCTCGATCCGGAGAACTGCTGATGGGCTCGCTGATGTCCTCGGTCATTACTTCACTCCGTCTTATATTTTATCGCATGGTTTCTCACACGGTTGTACGGTGTCTCTCGTGTGCCGAGGTGTATGTACCACGTGGAAGCGTGTTTTAACGCCGTACCGTAGACGTTTATTAAACCACGGAGTGCATCAGCACCGGGCACAGAGACGAGAGTTGTGTTTGTCGGATGTGGGTCAAGTCCCACGACGGTACCTAAACACGGCGAGGTGTTTAGGTACCGACTTGCATCTGTAAGTTAAGACTGACGAGTCGTCCGGTGGAAAATCGAAATCTTTGGCGTTACCGTTCGGACTGACATTAACGAGATCGGTATAAAATAAATATTGAGGAAAACAAAAATTGGGTTTGGATCGTTGCAGGTAAATTTTTTTCGGTACGAATCAAGTAAAATAATTTTGGGGCCATGGGAAATCCCGGGAGGCTTGGTCGGTAACAATTCCCCCATCCGTTTTTAACTTTTAACATTTTTTCTGTCCCTGCCAATGTTTTTAGTAAAAGCACATTGTATTTTTTATTGGCAGATAGATAGACGCGTGTAAACCTAATTTCCATTCTTCACAAATTTTAATATGTTAATTAATATCAATATATAATATTAATTAACAGGGTAGTGGGGAAATAGAAGGGATTTCCTTAGTATTCGAAGTGTTTACAAAAATTGCTATTTGAAAATTGAAGATTAAAGTTACGACTCGTATAATTCGCTTAATTTTTTTTACAATCAAAGCAAATGTTTTAGTAAATTCCTATTTTTATTCTTTCGACATGCGAATACGTGTGTTTCGCCCTTTGAGAGTTTGATCCGCCGCTTTAAACGGAGCCGACAAAATTTGGCGTCACCGCGAGTTACGCAACCGTCTTACACGGGTTAACAGGAAATCAGGAACGTTTTCTGTGTAGGCAAAAAAATGATCATGGGTACAGAGGAGCTTCCGGACTGGCGACTCGTCGTGTGTCCGATGCGTCTTGAATTTCGTCGAGTTTCGTCGGTCGTAATGCGGAATCGCTGTTTCCACTCGGTGTTTATTATCGTCCGGCTGAATCGCAACCACGAGTCGGATATCGGGGTTCGATACGTGATTACAAGATCGTGAGGCAGGCAAAAGTTGCGAAGGGAAGGCAGGGATTAAAAGGCAACTACCAGTGGCTCTGTACGGACGTGTCGCCGAGGCGAAGTTCCGTACGTGAGGTTACTCCCAACTGCAACGCGAACGTTTAGCGTAACCTGTAACAGAAGTCGGCGCGGCAGTAACGTGAGCACACCGGTCAGCAAGCAACATTCAGTGTGGCCACCTCGTCGGGACAAATCCCGCGAGTGGTTACGGCTGTTCTGGCACGGCACGTATGACTCTTAAGTTCTCCACTTTGCCGATGTTATTGCTGTTTCTACTTCTCCGGTGCGTATTAAATAGCGGACTCGCGTACGCACCGTCCTGCGAATCATCGTCACGAAACGCTCAAGGCGTTTGCAAACTCGTCACCTCTTGCACGCGAAAAAAAATCAATTTTTTTTAATGAATCGTGAGAAATCAAGGTCGAACGGAAATTCAATCTCACGCGCGATTTCAAGAGCCAAGGCTCTTTTTTGTTAACAAAAAAAATCTTAACCCCTCGACACTTTGCTTCATACAAAGATGTGTAAAAATGCCGCTTAAAAAAATTAAGTTTTTGTGGGTGATTGAAAGGAAAATAACCGATAAGATAAAATTGAGAAGTTATGAGAAAAATATTAACATTCTGGACGGGAAACTTTCTTTACGATGCTGTACTATTTAGCAATTTTTTTTAGTTTAAATTATGAAATATTTTTGAAAATTGCTGCTTTGCTTGGTAGTCAAAGGGTCAAGGAGGCTGTGGGAGGTTTCAGAGTTCACAGTAGTAGAATCAATAATATCTATAATTATGTTTCATTTTTCTTTTTAGGAATTAAGTTGTTCTACCGTTCGCGAACAGGATGTATAATTCCATATATCATAGGGTTAAGATCCGTGAGTATAAAAATGAAAGATTTAAATCGCTCGAGATTGTAATAACACCTCGAATCCGGTTGCAATGAATTTCCCTTTTTATTATTTTTTCTTCTTATTAACTCTCTCATTGTACAAACCTCTCGAATAATCTTGTTTTTCCATGTGTAACTACCGTATGGGTAGGTCACGAACGCTAATTGAGTCTGCGAGCCTACAGTAGCTGACAGAGTAAAATACAAAGTAGAACGAGATCGTATCTCAATCTCCTTGAATAAATTTCGTTGAACAGACAAGCCGGCCATATCAGTCAGGCGGTTCTAAAAAAAAAAATTAAATTCCACCGTCTCAATAATAATTTTCATAAAAATGACTCATCCCTTAACATCGAAGGAATTAAACTTGAACACCCCGTATGAATTTGTCACGTTCCTTTTACCCTCTTTTTTGATAAATATTTTATTCGAAGATCAACGACTCAAATAAAAATAAATATCCTTCCTACACGATCACATTTACTTCAGTTATTTCACTGGAACGGTTCAAATTTTTTCGATGAAAAAATTCCCAGGTACAAAGTACCATGTATTCGTTCCACTGACCCTCTTTTTTAAATGAAATTTTAACCCCTCATCTCCCCCTTAAATTTCTTCGAGCCGCGCTCTCGACTCCTCACGATTCCGTGACTCTCCCCGGCATTGTCAGTCTCGCGATTCGATCTCGTTAGTCTCCTGTATTCTCGGCGATCGAGGAACGTATACCTGCATCCCCATACTATAATGCACAGCTATACGTGTGCCCTCTGTATGTGTCCACATGCACGGGTACAGCGTGGAGGGAATTGTATCGGACTCTTGGAAATATCTCGTCGGGATGATCGAGCCCGAGCACATGGCGAGGGGTATTTTCTCCGTCCTCGTCGTTCGCTTTCTGCACGGCTAGTTAGATTTTATAGTTTCACCTCGATCGTCTTTCCGCGAAGGCAGAAGCCGGTGCACGGGCCGGGACGCTGAGCGCACCGCTGGCGGTCCAGCGTCAAGCGGATCGCGCCGATAGACACTCGTGTCGTGCCTCTCGTCTCCGGACCAGTAGGACTTTCCTCTCCGCCGTTCCCGGAGATGATGATCCAATGGAAAACGATTCCAACGCGAATCCCCAGAAGACGGAGAAGCATTTAACGTGCCGACCGCCGGCGACGCTGAAACCATCATAGTCTACCACGAATAAACCCCGCATCGCCACTGTTATTACGCACGGTATCTCATCCTCGGCGAAAAAAAAATTTCACCGTTATTCAAACCTCGCTTATCACTCTGAGGGCTCTCGGTCGCACGTTCCGACGCGGTGCTAACACGCGCCACTAATGGAGGTGATAAACCATCGAGGTCGCACAAAAATAGTTAATTTCCTTGCGCATTGGAAACCACTAATTGAATATTTAACAGGCGACAAACAAGTTCTTTTCTCCAAGCAAAATTTTACGGACTTTGAAATAAGGATCTTCATGTAAATAAAAAATGTAATTATTGAAGGAATATTTTTTGATAATATCCATCGCTATAGAATCGCGCCATCTGTTTGTAAATATATATTATTGTCAATGAAATGAAATAATAAAATATTGGTGATTAATTCGGTGGAGTAAAATTTTCTAAAAATGTTTACAAAGAATAATTATTTTATGCGATTGATAATAATTTCACGAATTTTACGAATTGTTATTCCACTCTGTTCTACTCTACGTATTCTATTCTGGTTTTATCGTTTCGTCGAACATGTCAATTTTTTTTTTTTTTAATTTTATTTCCCATTCGGCATCGGCGATTCTTCTGGTTGTCGGAGCCGTGCGAATCGGCTGACGCAACGAGGCGGGTTGCGTAGCTGAGTCGCGGAGAGGGATCGCGGTCGTTTTCGCGCGGTTCGTCGTCGTAGCATCGAAGTTATCGGAATGCGTGAGTTTCAGAATGCTTCTAAGTATAAAACTATTATATCGCCTTTGGTAGTTGCCGAGAGAGTCCCAGCAGCAGTGAGAGAAGCTGGCGGTACGGCGAAGGAGCACGAGTGAACGAGAAGGTGTGCTTGTTCGGTTGCTTGGACCGAGTTGGCGCCCTTGGCAGCGAGCCTTGCCCCGGTCTCGACGCTTTTACCCCCTCCCCCCTCTTCCTCTCTAATGCCCTCTTTGTCCCGCACGACTACTTCGCACGGCGCTCACTACTACTTCAAACTCCTCCCTCTTCTGCCTCCACGCTCTGAGAAAGAGGTAGAAATCTTTCTCGTACCTATAACGTATTCCGTCGAGCTATTACAAGCGAACTCTTTATACCCTCGACATATGAGCCCAATAGTCCAAAATTTTAGCAAATGAGATCAAACGAGGAAAGGTATAATGTAAAAAAAATTAGTATGAAATTTAATGTACAGGTACTGAAAGTTTTTATGCATAAGCTATATTAAATGTAATGTATAATTTTTATGAAAAATCAACGCACAGTATATTAAAAACTTTATAAATAGTTTACTTTTAATAACTTACTTTAATTTCGCGGTAAAAATCCATTCATTTTTCATCACAATTGCACATTACAATTTACAATTTTTTTACAGTTTACAGTTTAAAGTGTAGATAAAAAAATTTACAAAAAAAAGTTTGGGTTCTTTTCGTTGTGTAATGGGGCAAGAAAAATTTGCAAAAAATAATAACTTTGTAAAATCGGGGCGTTAACAAAATTTCGTTTGTCACATAAAAACTTGCCCTTCTGTTTGTCGTGTCATTAAACTTTTTTCGTAAAATTAAATAAGACTATTGTGAACGTTTATGGGCATGAGATGAACTTTGGAAATTGAACTTTCTTACGAATACGAATACGTTCTCGATAATCAGTCGAATCTTGATAATATATATTTTTTCACTTTCTTTGCCCGGAGACTCGACGAGACCTTCGGCGTGTTTCGTGTTTCCTAGAGCGGCTTCGAGTCACGAAGAGAAAGAGCCCGCTGTTGTTCTTTCTCTTGTCGTGACTGATCGTGGTCCAGTCGAGGAGAACAAATGACTTTAAGAACTCGAGCGGCTAGCAGCTGTTGCGTAATTTGCATGTTTACTTTATCGATGACTACTGATTTCTTTACTGCGATCCCATATACGCGCACGCGCAATCGCTAATCGGCTCGATTACGACATACCACTATGTTGCAGACTGACCTATTTTTTAATACATTTTTTTATGGTTGTAAACAATTTTATTTAATTTTTTTATTCAAACCGCAATCTGTTTATTTCGCTATCTCTTAATCCAGGCCATAAAACTTCTCCCCAGTCATTCTCGCTTCCCACACATTTGTCTTCCTTATTTAATTAAAATTGATTTTTTAAATAATTTTTTTTTATGAGTGCGATTTGTGGCTTCGATATCATGATTTCTGCAAAGGAAAGCGAGAGCATCGTGCACATTTGAATTTTTCTTAAGCGTCCCTCTTGCGCTCTTTGGCGAGGTGGCCTGTCGGGTCGCCGGCTTTGCAGTCACTCGATCGTTCTCCGCACCGCAAAACGTCCGCGAGACCGGTGGTCGAGTCAGAAATCTCTACCATCGTGGCAGAACCCGCCCCAAGACCGCAAACGAGATCCGAACCTACTACAAGTATTATTATCTGTATATAAACGCATATACGTACACACAAGTATTTATCTACTAATATCTTCTGTAGTGTTCGGAACACACATATCGACGAAGCTTTCGATCGATCGGCACCTCCCACGCGGCTTGAATCCCTGAATTAAATTAAAGTAAAGTTGAGGAAGAAAAAAATCTCAAAAGGTGTACGAGCGAGAAATTATTATCTATTTTATAGGCGGTAAAAGTTATTTTCTTGTTTTACGAACTATGCGAACTATCGGTGGTGGGGTATTTTTTTATTGCTTTTTTTTCTTAATATGTCTCGGAGAAATAAAACGATAAGGAGATGTGTGGGCGTGTAGGTCTGAGTGGAAGTTCGAGCTCGTATCTATGTGAAGGTACACAATGAAGTTTAGTAGAGACGCTGATCGGTTAAGATAGTCCCATTAGAACAAGTAGATATTTATCGATTATTCGATCGGTGAAAGGCGCAACGAGCCGTCAACCGCCGATAAAGCTTCGATTAAAAACTGCTTTGATCCCGACCTCTGGCTTTGTTAGCTGTGCAGAGTTAATCGTAGTTCTGTTTTGGCTTGTCGCAGTTTTTTTTTTATTTTCTTAATTCGAGGTTCAGATAAATCACTTTGGAGTGCTGACCTGCTGTAGGTATTTTTTTATTCTGATTTATTAACTGTTTTATCAATAATGACAATAATAATGATTACAATATCGGGATAAGCATTGTAATTTTTTGCCCATGTATTTGCAAGCATTTTTCAATTTTTTCATCAGTTTTATCGACAGTTTTTGCTGATAATAATAGCGATTTGATAATCGGATGTCCGGTGAATTGATTGAATTTGTTATTATATTTTTTGCCTCGGACTCCTCGAGATTTTCCCACTCTCGGCGCCGATCGATCGATCGATCTTCGCGCGCGGTAACCGACTCTTGCTCGGATAATCGGATCTCTCGCGCACCAGCACCGAGAGTAATTCTCCCTCCTGCCTCGTGAGATTAATTCGCGGCTCGTCGATCACGTCCCACGTTCCAAGCCGGGAAATAACTCGTTCGCGTATCGACCGTGAACGAGAGACGATCAGAAATTTCCCAGCTATAACGATAACACACGCGTTACTCGGGCACACGCAACTCTCCTCGATTTCTGGTCAACCTACGGCCGTTGTACAAATTAAACATCCTTACATTTACTCATCGCATAATTCGCACTCCGGTTTCCTTCTCCGACGAAAATGAAACGAAATATTTAATTTAGTTTAATAAAATTTAATTATTAATATTATATTAATATTAAAATATTAAATAGAAATATTAATTATTCCGGCATAAATATCTACGAGTAAATATTTTTTTATTTGAACGCGCGTGAAATCGATACGACAGGATGTGCGCAGCATGTCGAGTCACTGTGCCGATTTGGTGAACCAGAGTCGCAGCTGATCTCCAGATCGACGTGCGTGCAATAGCTAATATAATCATAATTACGCAATAGTAGTGAGACCCGAATGATCAAGGCGAGAGATGCCGGTGCCACGATAGTTATCCCCCTCGTCCGAGCACTTTAACGAAAGCGACTGGAGGACGCAATCGCCGGGCAAACAAATGACCGCGATCTATCAGCGGCGTTGATCTGGCTCGGGGAGTCTGTAGGAGCTGCCTTTTGTGAGTCGGTTCCATCGTACGCCGGTCCTTCCGCAGATCTCTCAGCCCTCTCGATCCATCTCAACTATAAGCACCAGGAAAAAAAACAAATATTAAAGACATCCTCCAAGTGTCCGAGAACACCGTCAAATTTTTTCCCAACATCCTGTCCGGAAGAGCGTTTTGTTCCGCACGCTTTGACACACCCAGGCAACTTTTTGGTTTTTTTTTTCGATCTCCGCTAAGTCGGTTTGTCGGTCAAGCTTTAACGACCACCTCTCCTCCCACCGGTTGCCGGCTTTGAAACGAGCTTGCTGCATGGAACTCAGCTGCAAACTGCAACCACTGTACTCAGCGAGACGATATCACTTTCACGAGGAAGAAACCGTGAAACGGTCGTTCGCACGCTCCCACGGTGTTACGTCTCTAGATCTCGAGCAGTGAGGAGCTCTCTTCTCGGCCGTGCTCTTTACACTGTTCTTCGGATGATGAATACACGCTATAATAAAGAGCATAGCCGAAACGCGTTCGCGGACTGCTTCTGTTCTGGGTAGCTCGCAGTATCGGAGAAACAGCGCGTTGCCGTTCGTGCAACCGTGCGGGATTCACCGTGCTACGATAATGTACACGTTGATGTACAAGCACCGCCTCCGTGGCAGTCGGAGGTGCGAGCACGCGAGAATTTGAATCACCGACAAGCCCGCGAACACCTTGTTCTATATTAAGAACAATCGTGTAACGCCGCGGATTATATCTGCAGTTTTAGTGTACGTGGAGCGAGAGCAGATCTATTGTTCGATAGACGATAAATCGAGGAGCCGGGGGCTTCCGCGTCGTCGCCTCGCAGTTGTTCGTCGTCGATGGATTCGAAGGCGTTCGCGTAGGCATCTCTCTGTGGGGTTCACCACTCTCCCGTGTCTATCTACCCGTGTACTCTATCTGCGTACTTCACTCGGGGCTCGAAATTCAATTTAACTTCCACGACGTCGAGAAGTCAAAGTTTCGTAGACAAAATTGTCTTTTTGTTTTGTTGATTGTGTTACTTCGATCAAGGTATTGTTTCCAAAAGTTTGTTAGGAGTTTGCAATGGTTTTTTTTTTTTTTTTTTTTTTTTTTTTTTCATAACCGCCCAACTATAGCAGTCGATACTTTTTCCCGTACCTTGGCTGCTTTAAACTACAGCTGTAGATTGGCTGAAAGTAGGCAAAGGTAGATTGTACTAAAGCGAAGCAGGTAACCATGCCGATCGGGTTGAGTGTAACCAACTCCTGTTGGCTGTTGTCTGGTAGATAGCCTGGAACTGGACTTTCCGAAGCTCTCGATCCTCTCGAATTTTCCTAGCGGTAATTCTCACGCGCCTCTTTCGCTCGTTCGGATCTGTCCGCCACCGCACGCTCGGTAAAACGTCCGTTACTCGAACGAAGGTACGTAGAGAGCGTAGTATCGAGCTCCCACAGCATCAGCGCGCTACACGTTTGAGGATAACACGCGGTCGGGAGAGTCGGCGATGCAGAAGGCAACCGAGGCGAGAGAGGCGTTACTCTATGAAAATCTATGCCGGCAGCCACCGACCTCGTAAAGATATCTCGCTCTTGCTACTTCACCTCTTGTCTGCTATGCAAATCGTGCGTCTGAAACTATGCTGCCTATGTGTCTCGAGCGATAGCGGTGGAGCTGTGTTATGCATTTTTGCGAGGGTACTCGTGTGACGACCGCTGATGCACGAGAGCGACGGGCTGGAAATTCTCTCAAAGGGGGTCGCTAATATCGTGTGTAAATGAAAATAGATGTATCTAAGCGACATGACAAACGGGACACAACATTCCGTGCCATAATTTAATCGACTCGATCGATACAAATTTAAATAACGCCACTTTCAGTTCGGGCACTTTCCTCTCTGCGTATTTCTTGTGGTAAAACGTCATCCCAAACTACCGACATGGAGCAATTTCGAAACTTGTCCCGAAAATCGCTTTAAAAACAATAGAATTATATAAGAATATTCATTTTTCACAGCAGAGCAAAACTTTCCTTAGGCTAAAATTTCTACGGTCAGTAGTTTTTGAGATACGAGGATCTTAAAATTTGGCGCCCAATCTTGCGTCATCCGATTGGAAAAACTTCAATTGTCCGCAACTCGAAAAGTACTCGCTGTACAATGTTCTGCCGAAGGGAACGCATACTCAATGTTAAGTGCCAAATAAGGTCATAAACATCTGTATTGTTATTGCAAACAAAAGTATTTAACATAGGTAATCCCCGGATGCTACACGACGTTAATGGACTCCAGAGAGCCCTTAATTTGGTCAGGCAATAAAAGGTGTTCCACAACAGCCGCTGAAATTACTTTCTCGCCATGCCCCCAAGTTTAACAATCCCGTCGAGAATCCTCATCGTCACTACATTAGTCCTTTGTGTCCCAGGCATCGTCTCACCGCGTTTCATCGTATCATCCGTGAGCCCGAGGTTCCCGAGGTCACTCGGCCTCGAGAAACGAAATCCCGTAAATCTCGGGCGGTTAAGCTCGTAAAATGTGTAGAGACGCTATACGCTCCCGGCTCGCTCATTCCTTGTGGTGGTATTGGTTGAATGCCATGCAAATCCTCTCGAGGCCGCAACGACCCAAGCCAGAGAAGAGATCCGCTTCTAGGTGACGCGGGGTCCTATCGCACTCCCTCATTCCTGCCGCTCGCTTTCAACAAGATCCGGAAACCTGATTCCCTTTGCACGACAACGACGAGCTCGCGAAGGATGCGGACGAAGAACCGACAAGAACCAACGAACACAAGAGTCTGAACAATACCAACCAACCAGCAAAACGGTAACAGTGGACAAAAAAAAGGATCGGAAGAAAAAAATGACGGGAAGAGAATCAGGGCAACCCACGGGCTTATCTCAGGAAACATTCCATTAGCCTCAGCGACCTTTCCACCGTTCAATAAAAAAAAAGAAACAACAACAACGACCTAAGATAGAGATAGAAAGGACGAAAAGTTTAAGAAAGCAAGTGAAAGAGACAGAAAATGGTGTTGGTGTGCCGTACAGAAGTCTGTACCGGTGGACCGAAACTTTCGTTTTCTCTACACAACACTTACTCGGTTGCTCGCCCGACGATCTACATACCGTTCCGTTCGCCCTTATTCCTCAGCCACGGCATCGCCCGTGTGTTAGTTCCTGCGCTGCCAAAGGATTGTAATACACTGTTCCTCAAGCAATTGGTTGCCATCGGTGCTGCTGTTGATGCTGGTGGTGGTGGTGAA
Organism: Ichneumoninae sp. B BG-2022a; assembly: GCA_030522725.1. Classification (NCBI taxonomy): domain Eukaryota; kingdom Metazoa; phylum Arthropoda; class Insecta; order Hymenoptera; family Ichneumonidae; species Ichneumoninae sp. B BG-2022a. Next base: position 30,920 of record JAPYZD010000733.1, read on the forward strand.
TGTTGTGCATAGGAAGAGTTGTACAATAATGAGTGGGAAGTTCGAGTGCAGCAGAGCGCCCCGAGCACGAGGGCAAGATCGATGCCTTTCGTGCTGAGGTCATCGCTTCGTGATATGTGAGAACATAACTCGGTCTTTCTCTGCATTTATCTATTGGTGCCGGCTTCGTTGTTGGATGAGAATAATGAGACTACGGTGGGGTGAGACGGCGAAATCGCTCTGCAGCTGTGCATCGATTGCATGCATCCCTGCTTGCAATTGGGATTATCTATCTTCGAACTCCTAAATGACTAGTTCGAACTTTCATTCTTCTTTCACCGAGTCCTCTTCATCCCGCTTCCTCCACGATTCGGACTTCCATTGCGGTCCTCGTTGCATCCTTGGATAGTCGTCGGGTTCTTTTTGTTTCCTCTGAAGGCCATCGATGCCTTTGCACCCCTGTCTTCGACTGGGCGTTGCTTCGCCTGCGATGAAATGGTGCGGAAATCATAGGCTGTAGAAGCTGAATGATGCAGATCTGATTTTCCGGCCTTCATGAAGTCAGGGCGGAATGCGACAGGTCAGAAATCTTGGTGTTCCACTTCGTGGACGGCTCATACGAAATAATGAGCCCCCGAAGTTGAGCTGCAGCTGCGGAACGAAGATTTATCATCCTGGACGTCTTGCCTAGAACCGCTTCGAACTCTCTTCCAACCGTCTTCAACTTCGGTCAGTCGCACTTCCCACATTTCGAGTCCTTCGATCAACCGCCTGACTCCCGTTGTGTTATACACCCATCGTGAATTCTCCGAATCCAAACGGCTTGCATCAGCATGCATACCACTGTCGTCCGGAGTCTTTAAACATGCCACTTCGTGGACAAACCATACGAAATAATGAGACGAGGTGAGAGCGTCAATGGCATCGTCGACGAATCCGATACGGACTTAACTTTCCTTCCCCTTTCACCTCGGCATTGCCCTCTTTTATTTTTGCCATTTATTTTTACCCGACCATTCGTGTGCCAACCGTTCGACCTTAACTTTTGTTCAGACCTTCGGAGACCTTCAACCTCCGAACGAGATGCATCAAACTGTTTATCGCAGTCACGAAGGCTATCTGCGGTTTAAGGCCATGAAAATTGTCGCCTCTCGCGACTCTCTGTCTGGTTCATTCTTTCGTACTGGAGTCCTTTGCTCGAACTATCACCGAGGGCCATCGAATGTTCCCTGCGAAAACAGTAGCTCGGGCAAAGGAAGATCGCGAAAGGATCGCCGGAGCCCCCATAGGATAAATTTTAGCAAGACATCAAGCGGGAACCCTACGCTTGGCCTTTAATTTATTCCCAGGCCCACATCACGGCTTCGGGTCCATTCAGGACTGGATGATAAATAAAAGCAACAAAAAAATATCCAGACTGCCCGCAATGCATCAGAGCCTCTTTATCGATTGGGCGTTAAGGGGGCACCGCTATAATTCACCGTAAAAAACGGCCCAACCGAACCATAGGGTCAACAGAAGAGATTTTACCGCCCTGTGTCACAAACCGGCATTCCGACCTTCGATTCTGCGATGCTTTCTGGTATGCGCAACAAAAAGTTCATACGAACGGCGATGCGCGGAGGGCGGGAGAGTTCTACTGTGTATGATCGCGGTGGAAGGTTCTTCGCGAAGAAAAAAAAATAACTCAAACGGTACAGCATGTAGCGCGTCCTTCTTCATTCTTCTTCATTCCTGTTGGCCTTCCACGGAACAGGACGGTTTCTGCTATTCCCGCTCGCCGCAGCTTCTTCGGCTCCGGCTTCTTGCGGTTCGTGCTCGTTGCCGGGCCAACGATATCGTGGTGAGATAGCGTCTCTCGCCCTGACTCCGGGTTCAGGTGAGCATGGTCACGAGTGCCCAAGAACGTTTCTTCCACCCGTCCTCGAGGAGATAAGAGGAGACTTTCGGAACAAAAATCTGCATAACCCTCAATTATGTATTCCGACGATCGATTTCTTCAAATTGATCTTTTCCGAACTCCTGCGTTCCGAGGACACGAATTTGAGAGTAAATTTGGCCTCTCCGTTAATCGAACCCGTGACAAACGGGACTGATGGGACGCGCCCAAAAATTACCGTTACCCTGCACCGATGCCACAGCTCGATGAACACAGCGGAGCGAAATGATGCATTTGATCCAGGCGACCAAAATCAGCCGAAAGTAAAACAAGCGGTAAATAAAACGAAAGCGAAAGACCGAAGCGATGTTGTTTACGGTAGCCGTGTTTCAACGGCAACAAAGTGCTTCAAAGCTTTCTTGATTGTGACGTTGATGCGTCCGCGGATCTGCCGTTGCTTTTGAGGACTTAACGTTCCCGACCGATCCCTCCATCGTCATTGGTGTCCCTCGCACATCTCGCGACGCGCAACTTTGCGTCAACCTTCCACGGGCGGCGGTCCACCTACTTCGCCGGCTCGGGCTGCTTCACTCGCGGTAACGTTCCATATTTCACTGTGAATGACGTAAGGGGAAAGGCGGGCGGGGAGGACGATGTCCCGCAGGCAAGCTCCTGTCTCGCTCTCCGCTTGCCCGTTGCTTCCAATCCTCTCTCCCTCGCCCCGAGCTAGCTCGCACGGACAGCAGACGTCGTGTCTGCAAAGCGGCTTCTTGACTGCGGGACCGTTACCTAACCTTCTTCCACCTTCGCCTCTTTCCTCTTCTTCGTCCTCCTCGTCTTCTTCGCCTTATTCCGCATCTTCGCCACCTCCTATCGGCATCAACCTCCACCTTCGCCGCGACCGTAGAAAATCCGTGTATAAACCACGCATGGGTTCATCCTTTACGATGGCTCTTTGTGCCGAGCGGTGATCATTGCTGCCTCCAGAACTTGAATGTCAATTCGTACCATATTCATGTTTCGCTCCGAAGGACATACGGAAAATCTTCTTTTTGCCTTCTTCTGTTCAGAATTTATTCGTTTCGGTACCGATCTATACCTTATGGCAACTTTAAGACTTGTTTTCCAAATTATTATACAACATTTTGTTATTAAGAAGACAGCTTGAATTTTGTTGAAATCTTACGTCCAACAATATCTGCCAATTGATATCAACGCATGCTCGGAGCAAATTATTATTGTTGTTATTATTATTATTTAAAATACAACTTTAAGATTTGTTTTCCAAATTATTATACAACATTTTGTTATTAAGAAGACAGTTTGAATGTTGTTGAAATCTTACGTCCAAAAATATTGTGCCAAATGGTATCAATGGATGTTTGCAGCAAATTATTTTTGTTGTTATTATTATCATTATAATAACAATTATTGCTGTTATTATTATTATTTAAAATACAATCCATTTAATACATGTGATCTACCGAACTCTGAGCGAAGCGACAGGAGATAAGGTCTACTTCCCTAACCACCGGTGTTCTAGAAAACGAGCGGTGAGAACGAGGGAAGAAGACTCCTAATCCATGCGAGATGCGTGTACGCACTTGTGGCGAAGCTGTAACCACCGTTGAAAATACGCATACACGCGTCGGGGATAAACCACGCACGGTTGATCGTTCATCGAAATGAGCGGTTGTATCGAATCGACGCGGAATAATAATAAGAAGAAAAGGACACGATTTAAACCCACATACCGTTTCGCGCATCAATTCTTTTTTTTTTTTTTACTCTTTTCTCTTCGGTACATATATTGCCGCGTCAAACGATACTTGACGGGTACGGTACTTCGGCAGCTCCATCATCAAAAGGTGTGGAGCCCATCTTCGCGAAAAGCAGGCAGAGCTTAGAACACTCACGTTCGACGTTTAAACGAAGACATCTACGGTTAACCGGAGACACGTGCGATGATCAATTTTATCGCGCACGTCAATCCCGCACGAGAAATTGTCCGAGCAATATCGGTTGCCAGATTGCTTGTCTTGGAGGAGAGATCGGACGCGGTTTTCCACCTCGAGAAAAATAGACACTTAGCCTTCAGGCAATCTTCCTATTAAGCATATCTTTATCTTACTTTCGTCTAAGTACGAATAGCTGGCAGAAAAATATTTGGAAAAATTGCTGAAATATTTCTATCCATTTTTATCCACTTCCCGGCAGAAAAGTGCAAACAGTAAAACTTTTTAAAAAATTACTATATGCATATATGTTGATTAGATTATGTTGACTCGCGCGTTCGCATGGATAGCATATGGCAATCAATTACATATGGAATTTCGGAATTTGGAACTTTATTCCATATGCCATGAAAACCTAAATTCTGAAATTATAGCATATAGAATGGAATTTCGGTATTAGGAATTCCATTTTATATGCTGTGAAAATCGGCGGGGCAGGGACGTCACCTTCACGGAAACAGGGGGGGGGGGCAAATATCGAAACCACCAAACAAATCCACACGGAGGGGAGGGGGACAAACATTTAAATCAACAAACAAATCCATGTTTCCTTCAAAATTGGTTCCCTGCAAACGCACAGGATAATAAGAACCGATCAAGTAGTTAGGAAACGGGTTATAGATCTTCGGCTCCGACGCCAATGGGGTCCCGGGGTCACCGAGTGCCCTGGCGACTCGTAGGCGGCTCCGGAGCCTCGCGAGTCTTCGTCGATTCCCCACCGCGGAGTTTCCGAAAAGAAGGCGATATTACTGTTTTAGTAATTAATTTACTGTTCGCGAATGTCTCTTTTTTTTCTCAATTTCCCTCTGAATTATAGTTAATTGCCGCAGTCACGAAGCGCGCCGCAGCCAAAGGGTTAAGGGACCTCTAAACAGAGCGCAATAAATTAGCTTGTTCTTCTTCCTCCTCCTATCTTTCGTTCCCGCGAAACTCCCTCGCCTTCTTCACGACCGGCGTCTCCGCGGCGCGTAACGGTAATGGCGATGTGCACGGATCCCCCTGGCACTTATAATACCTGCAGGTACACCACAGACAGAGAGATACACATCGATCCGTCGTGAGCCTCCACTGCGGCTGCTCTCGCTGCTGCTGTGTAAAATTTGCCCCGCGCCGTTGTTGGCCCGTTGCTCTCCGATCCGCGCCTCCACGCGCTCGCCGTTTATAACCGTCGCGCATGCGCGCTTCGTCGTCAGTGGGAAAATTTAACGGAAAAATTAGAATAAGGAGAACGAAAATCGAGTTAAAGATCGCTGATCGGTGCACTTCGCTACGGGACGGTGGATTCGAGACGGATGGGCAGATCAGCCTCGTTGATGTTGCTTTCAGCCAAGAGCGTATGATCCAGCGGGAGCCTCGAGAGAGAGAGAGAGAGATCCAGTAGGCGAGAACCGTTCATCTCAACTGGGGAATGACAAAGCGGTATCGCCAGGTTTTCGTGGAACCCGATGAATTATTGTACAGCAAGTTGCGTTGCTGCTGCTGCTTCTCCGCCGGGTTAGCGGGAAATATGCCGGTGTACCAGGAGCTCGTTATCGGTGCCGAGAGATTCGAGTTCGGATTTTACGGCGATGCGATACACACTGCATCATTCGCGGGGTATTACGAGATTCGCGATTGTAAGTCGAAGGCAGATCTCGGCGATACCCGCGGACTGATCGTCGAAGGGTTACTCCGTTTAAACGAGATCGCTGTTCGATAAATTCACCTGGATCTTTAGAGTCCTCCGATAATTCTCCCGATTTTTCTTCAGACGTCTTTCAGGCCTGTTCGACGATTCCCGGACAAAAAATCGTTTCGTTCATTTTTGTTGGTTCAAAAATCGGATCAAAAATTCTATGCATTTTATTGTTCGTAATGATGTTCTAATAACATGGAAAAATCTTTCTGTTCTAGTACAACATATCGATCCTATTTTATCGATTTAAAAAAAAGTCTCAAATTTTTTAATATTCGGATCTAAGGATTTTTTATTGGTCACAATATTTGCGAAGAATTTTGTCGCCTGGGAATTTTTATGTGATTTTTTTTACCGATTTAAATAAAAATTAAAAACGTATTTTTTTGGCGGAAAACATCGACCCTCCCTCGATATTAATTCAAGCTTCAACTTCGCCTCAGCTTGAGATGCTATCGTCGAGTCCCGAAGGCAACGTGGTAGTTTCACGTGGGATAGATTCAACGTGTCTTCCTCTTATCGTCCAGATACAGTCGGAGCCAATATCTCATCACCGCCAGCGAGATAACAGTGTTCGGTAGGCGCGGTCTAATCGATCAGACTTACCGCCGAGTCCGCTCGCGAGCTTATTAACGCATCTCGATTCTTAATCTGTGCGTTAAGCGTCGATCGATCGGCAGCAGGTTGCAGGATGCAGACACAGTCGACGATTGTCAGTGTGAATTATCGTGCAAGAGCGTTTCCGGCATTAAGAACGAATAAAAAAAAGATTCTCCGTTCCCTCGATGCTTATCCTGAGCCGCTCGCGTGTATATGAAGCGGGCGGGTCTCTTCCTATTTCGCCGAGTCGGCAGACCGGACGACTCCCGTGACACTCCGAGTGGAAAGATTCTCCTCGGCAAGGCCCGCACAGTTAAAACCGACCGGTAACCGGAGTAACGAGGAATGAAGGACTTCCTGCGTTTTCGCGGAATTGCAGATTTCTTTCTTCGCTAAAGCATTCCTTTCAGACCGCGAGCTATGCAAAGATATTCACGAAAAAAATTTGTATCTCGCGTTAAAGAATCGATAGATCAGGTTCCTTTCTTTTGTTCTATTTCCATACATTTCTCCAAATTTGATGCCATTTTTTTCGGATCAGAATAAATTGTAATAATTGCTGCAACAGCATCTTTCTCAGCCTCTTAATGATGGAGTAATATTACCGTGACATGTCTTATTTTTAACTGACACGAAACATTCGAAAGATTGGTATCTCGCGTTAAAGAATCGATAGATCAGGTTCTTTTCTTTTGTTCTATTTCCATAAATTTCTCAAAATTTGATGCCATTTTTTTCGGATCAGTTGAAATTACAATAATTGCTCCAACAGCATCTTTCTTAGCCCCTTAATGATGGAGTAATATTACCGTGACATGGCTTATTTTTAACTGCCACGAAACATTCGCCAGATTTGATTTGAAAACATGATAAGAGACCGAGACTCTGCCCAGACACAGTCAGGGTCGTCGAGCAGGCGAGAGAATCGGCTTTCCGGATCCGATGCTAATTTTATCGCGATAAAATAAGAGGACGAGTAATGTCGCGGTGTAACCGCTACGCCACGAGTTATGCTAGTATTAGGCAGTGAATTACTTTGATATCTCGGTTGCGGTAAAGCACGTTTTTGCGGGCGGTACGGAACGAGGCGACAACTGGATTGTGTGTTTTTAAGCGACGCAAGTAGATCGCGGATTCGCGATCGCGCTCGGAGATACGCCAGTTTCGCACAAACAGTTTTGGACACCGGTAAGGCTACCGGTCACTTTTCAAGGATTTATTTATGAGTCTCCCGCGAGGCTTATCCCGCGATTTATATTTATATATATGTATATTTATATATATTGTGGGTGTCCCGATTAGAGGTGCGACGCTATCTCCTCCGTAGCGAACACGAAAACGTGATCTTCGTGTGATCTATATTATTCGAAAAGCCCGCAAGACCGGCAACCGAACGTGACGAATTTCCTGGTTATTGTCTGCTGCCTGGTAGCGGCCTATAATACCTGCTACATAAGCGGGAAAGACTCGTATTCTTCGGAGCAACATCGAGCCAGCCAACGAACACATGAATGAATGGAGAAGATTTGTACTCGGCGCGTCAGAAACGTGCAGTTCGTGTGATCTGAATTCTGAACTGCGGGGCACGATACACGTAACTGTGTCATGTTACGTGTATCTTGCCCTACGGACATTGCGGGTCAATTCGCTGAAATATAGATATTAAACAAATCACGAGATAAAAAATTAGGTCAAAATAACGAGCCATCAATGTAACGTCTAATGAACCATCGTCCTTCGATAGTCTCCGTTCCCCAATCAAGAAAACCCTTAACTGGGTCGACTCGTTAGCTAAGGTCTCTTCAATCCTGAGGTCGTCCGCTCTCGAACAAAAGCCGCGACGGCAAAAAAAAACAATTCACGAATCAGAGAAGGGAAGAAACTATCTGAGAGCGTAGAAGTAGGTAGCGTGTAGCTATGTGGAAAAACTCGACGACGCGAGCGTAAGATAATTTTAATACCATATTTCTTCGAGTCATTAAGCCAATTATCCTTACTTAGAGCCGCAACAGTCGGATCCCCCCTCCCTTTTCTCCTCCAACGAACGGCAATTATAAGTGTTTTATCGTGGTGTTGTCTGACGTTTGCCGGCTACTCGCAATTCCTTTAACCCTTTCATATACTTCTTTTATTCCATTCGTTTGCCGTCGGGCCAGACAAGTATATAGCTGTAGCTGTTGTATACCCGTAATACCTTGCCCTTGCTGTATACTTGTACTTATTGTAGTTAAACCTGCGCCTGTGCTCGCTGCTTCAGCTCTTGCTACACGTACAGAGAAAAATATATATATATATATATATATATATATGTACATATATATGTATGTGTATATATATATTGTAGATGTAGCGGTGCAATTGTAACTATAGAGCCTCCGGCATGGAGTTTCGCTCCTGCTTCTCGCCAGTCGGTAAACTCGTATTTACCAGGGATATTACTCTCGAAGAGACAATTGTAATGGGTCACTTCCTCCCGGGATGCCGCGGCGGCACACAGGTGAGACGAGAAAACTCGACGAACCGACCTGTATCTCTCTCCACCCCGCAGTTAACATTGCTCCGGTGGATCGCCGCTACTTACAACGGACTCGCCCTCCCGAGACAATTTCGCACCGGTTGGAGCAGAGGCGTGCGAGCGATTTCACGAGAATTTAACCTACGCCGATCCATCTTGTTGTTCTTGCTTCGGGACAAAAAAAATTGTAGGCAAAAAGTATCCGTACTTCGTGGACTTCGTAAATTTTAATGTGTTTGAAGTGTTCGAAGGACAAAGTAACCGAAGCATGTGTAACAGAGTACTTTGGAATTAATAAATAATAAACGAATAAAATAATTGAATAAATATACAGATGTGAGATTTTAGGTAAAAAATAAATGAATCTGTTTTCAAAGAATTTCGAAAAATTATAAACATTTATTGAGTAGTTGTATGTACAGTTGGACGCAGCGAGATTTACCCGCATGCGGAGCTTGCCGAGCGTTTATGTTTGACGGGTTCGAATATTAATTGAAAGTGGTGATTAAAATCTGAAAAAATTCACAGATGAGCTTTGAAGTGTGGACCATTTGATGGACCGAAGAGAAAGTTGGGTACCAGCATCCACATCGGTTGTTCCGTCTGAAGTATTGCGGATGCCCGGTACGCGTTAATCAAGATCCGCGCCAACAGAGCCTCGATTGTAGTAGAGTCGCAGAAAAGCGCAAGCAGTTAGCTCTAGCCCGGGACACGCTGGTGAACAAAAAGCGGGAATGTCGGTAGAATTAATTGAAATCAGCATAGCTCGGCGCCACAGTCTCTCCGAGGTTTGCTTCTCGGAATCGTCAGGACGATTGTACAGCCCGGCCGAAGGCTTGCCGCCTCTCGTCCGCCGGTAGACTAATCGAGGCTCGAGAGTGGTCAGTAGCAGTCGCGGCGAGGCAGACGAGTGCCCGAGTCGAGACTCTTTGCCTCGCCGAGGACGCGATCTCGCGACCTTTCTTCTTCTTCTTCCACCGGCGGAAGATATACTATGGTTATACATTACAGCCTCCGAGCCACCGAACGGACATACATAGATGTAACCAAGTAAGAAACGGCGAACTGGTAAATACCGGGAATCGCTTCCCGGGACGTCGTTAAACGGTGCCATGGCGGCGAAAGAAGTTTATACTTCCCGCTCTTTTTATCCCTCGGCTCGGGTCCGAAGATCGGAAATTAATTAGTCCTGGATGTCGATATGAGCTCCAACATGGCCTGAATGACGTCTCTGCTTCACATTTATACCGCCCGATCGATACATGTTTCTCCACACACTTGTTATATTTGTGCATTCCTCAATTCGATGGGAGAAGAAATTTTATTTCACTCGGTGCGTAAAGTGCAGTTTTAGGCGCGCATCGCGCGCTTAAAACTCCTCTTTCGTAACTTGTGAAATAAAATTTCGTACGATACTCGTGCGAAAAACGTTTTCTTAATTCGTGTGATTGCAACACTCGCCTTCGGCTCGTGCTGCAAACTCACACTCGACAGAAAAAGTTTTGTCGCACTAGTATCGTAATGTACTATTAATTCCCACGCTTTTTATTCAGCGGCTCGCGGACCAACTAACAAATCTTAGTTAGTTTCCGATACCAAAAACGAGCTCAGACATCCATCCTCGACATTTCAACCGTTCGGTCAGTGGAATTCTCTCTTCACTTGTTATTTTGATGTATTTATCACCCCGGACGACATAAATGGACTGATATCCCGTTGAATATTCCGAGTAATATGGTCGGAAGATTGAATGATGGCCTCATCGAAGAATTCCACGATGCTCGAGGTACTGCAACATTGCTATACGGATAACTATATATATATAGACATGGGCATCTATACATGTATACATAAACTGTATACTGGTGGAAGATCGAGTTCTTTAGAGATTCTCGATATTCCACGTCGATTCGTTGCGCTCGAGGCCGATCCCGTGACCTTTGCCGGGGGCCTGAGATGTCGACGGCGTCGTGACGCAGTCTCGGCTCTCGGTCTGTGACACTCCCGCGGTGGACGTCGGTATCACGCCGCCTCGGGAGACGGAGAAGGAAGGAGCAAGGAAAATAGTCGAGGATGAAGGGAGATAAAGACGGAGGAGGAGGGTTCGCTGGTCTCGACGCTGCGGCGAGAACGAGGCAAGAAGTGTCAAAGGCGAAGGTACCGAGACTCGCTTCCTGGAAGGTTCAGATCGGCCGTGAAGACGACGAGGCTCGGAATCCGTCCTCGTGCAAGCACGCTCGTCAGGAACATCAAAATTAAGGCCTCAAATTTCCCTACAATCATCACACATTTTTATGTATTTTTTTACCCCATTAACACCACACTTGCCGGTCTGGGAAACTCTGGATCTCTGTTGAGGAGACGTATCGGTATATCAAATATCACCGAAGTTACTTTTGAAAAATACCGCAAAAAGGAAAAGTCTTTAAGTAGAAGATTTTCTCAAAACGGCTCACGTAAAAACAAAATTAAATTGCATTTTTTAAAAAGACGTAATCATTTTTATACACTCAGACCAAATAATATTTTACCGTAAAAGAATTTTTTTTAATCTTTCAACATGATTCGAAGTCCGATGGTTTTTCGAGCAAACATTGAAGTCGATTTTTAAAAAATGATCACGAATAATAAATTTTGTATTTCGTTGACTCGCGACCTCGTCCTTCGCGGCCTCGGAACTGAACGACCGAGAAGAATTTCTTTCATCTCGAGGGAGAGACGGGAGCGTATTGCACTCCAGCTCGCGAGCGCCTCTGTACTCTATACTATATAATATACTATATATTACATATATACACGTACGATATATACCTCTACGTACGCGTGGCCATCAGCAGATTAACCGTAACGCACCCGAGCAAAAAACTCGTCCCCGGCATTCCCCGATGCCGTGGACCACAGCATCGGCTAATACAAGCCAAGGACCGATGAGAGCTGCTGGTTAAAGCTTCTCGTCGTTCTCTGTCAGGGTCTTGGCTCTTGCCACTCTCGTCACCGACGGCGCTCACCGGTATGCGCCGCATGCCTCTATGTACCATTGCCGCAGTTACTGCACTCTTGCAGTATTATGCGTACTGCAAACACGCACGGAGAGAGAACCCGCGTACGGATTTCTCGTCGAACAATTTTTTGCCGATCCATCGAACTCTCGTTCGTTTTCTTTCACGGAGATAGGGAAGATGAAAAAAAAAGCTTCAGCTTTTCACTACACGGAGAAAAATATTTTGTAACGTTTTCACAATTTTCCTGTTAAACTTTTTTTACACTGGCTACGTTTATTCAGGCATAGTATGGAGTTATGGAAGGTTTATAATAGTTATTGCAAATTTTACTATCAAAATAGTAACAGCTGTTACAATGATATTTTTTGTCTTAAAAAATAGCAAAATCTCGTGAATACCCAATTATAATTTTAGCTCATAGTTATACTGATAATTACTTAGACTATAGTTAGGGGGCAGTAAAACAAGTCCGTATTCCATTTAAGTTAACAATTTTTTCAATTTCTCGGGAAAAATTCATAAAAATTGTCTATTTTGCCCCGCTGTGCTTTATACTTTACTTGTAATTGCTTACACTCATAATTATAGCTTCGTTCAATCGGCAGAAGTAAAAACATTCAAATTGGAACTTTACCTCGATGGTCGCTTCTGTTTCCCAGCGCGAGAATGGTTTAATTTTTTAGAGTTTCTGACTATAGCGAGGCGAACTGTTCGCGGGATGGTTTCACCGTAAACCACAGGTATCCAGGAACTGTGGAAACATATATAAAATAAAAGCGACGTAGTGTATCGATAGCGCAATTACCCGACGGCAATAAGCGTTTCTCTCTCCTCCGTGCGTATTCTCCAGGGGGGAAGACGCGCGCAGCTGCATACACAGAAGCGCAGCTTCGCGGATTCTCCGTCCCGCTGAGAACGCGGAACGATCGGGAACAGATGTCGTTCCAAGGAATGCTCGACTCTATCCCTCGACTGCAGACCGGTGGACGAACTTCCCGTCGAGACTTCTTCTTCTTCTCGTTATCGGAGCAATATTTTTCATTATTTTCTCATTGCGGTGGAAGCTGTAAACCGTTCACGAGGGACTTCGGTCGCGCTGGCAAAGGAAGAGAATCGTTTTTGCGGATTAACGGTGTTCCCCCTTATTCTAGCCCAAAAATTCTTTCGATTTCGTGCTCAGTATAAAAAATACGTATAAATATGCGGACCAGAACATTTTCTTTAAACTTCAATTTTTCCCAAAAAAATTGCGTTCATGACCTTTTATAACACTTTTTTAAAAATGATTTCCATCGCTCTCGAACGGCTGGAATGGAACGAATGTTCATGTAATTTTTTTCCAATTCCATAGGCCATACAATAATAACAAAAATATTAATCGTCATTTCGATCTTGTATGTTTCAGGTGAGCCGTCCGCAACATATAAATGTGAAAGCACATGAAATACCGTTGGAGGAAGTGAGTCGCATTTTACAAGTATTAATCGAACGTTACGATCAAATAAATGTGTCAAAAGTAAATGAAGTACAGCTGGATCTGTGTACTTCTATCGCTACATAAATTCTTCGCGGCCCTTGAAGTTCCCGCAGCAGACGCGGTACATATCGACCGCATTTTGCTCCTTTACCTGCGTATATACGGGGATGCGCGCGTTACATAATTAAGCTCGTTGGGACAAGTGAAGTACCTGAAACGTCGATGTACATGCACGGTGCGCCTTGCCTTCGGGTACGCCGAGAAACTAAAAGAGGGGACTAAAAAAGGGTCGACGAGGGGAAAAAAACCTCAATACCGAAGTACGATGGTTTATTGGCTAGCCTCGTACAAAAATGAGGGCTGACTTGAGAGTGAACGTCTGCGTACTTTTATATATAAATACATATATTTTGATGTCCTTGAGGTAAAAGGACGTATGAAGTATATGTAAGCTATGCTTATACGCCCTTCTGGTATTGGACCAGCGATATATGTTTATATATATATATATATATATATATATATATATATATATATATATATGTATATATATGGGCGCGTATCCGAGTACCGCTTTTGGTATTTACCCCGGAATTTATATATACCCCATCCAAAAACCAATGTACCGGTATCCCTGCACGCGATCGTCTTCATCATTCACCTCTCGCTGCGCAGCTTCACTGCAGAGACGCGGTATAAATATGATCCGGTGGACTCGCTCTTAATTTCCAGGGACACGAGTTTTAAAAATCCCCCGTCCGGAGACTCGGAAGCTTGTTTTCAACCGCGGGGTAAACACGACGACGTTCGGGAGGAGAAAGGGAAGATAAATTAGCTAGGGCGATATATAGAATTATATATCGCCCGGTGGCACGCACTTTTGTGTTGAGCTTTGATCTTCGACTGGCTAAATTGAACTTACAAAGTTATTCGTTCGAGTTTTTTTTCTATAAATATCACCTTTCGTTTATGTTGCTTCATTTTTTTTCTAACAAAAAAAATGCAATTCTTAAAAATTTAATTTAGAAAGTCGTTCCTTCGAGTTTTTTTTTTCGACAAATATCAACTTTCGTTTATGTTACGTCATTTTTTTTCTAAAAAAAAAAAAACAAAATGCAATTCTTAAAAATTTAATTTAGAAAGTCGTTCCTTTGGGACTTCGATATTTTTTTTTTTTTTAGGAAATTTCAACTTTTTGATTACGTTACTACAATTCTTTTTTTGTAGTCAATTAATTCATTAAATTCGCACGGTCCCCGATTGATAAGTGACTGAGGCAACTTTCGCATCGTTGTACTTCGGATTACATTATCTCCCAGGAATTTCCGACGATAAAGTCTCGGCCGGCGTGTATTTATCTTACTTTCAACGTCCATCGTCGGCTCCGTCGTCCTTCCTCCTTTCCCTGTATTCCCGCAACTACACGCTTCGCCGCACCCTCTCCCGGTTGTCTTTTCCCTCGGAAAAAGGCTCTCCCCGGCATTGCTCGCTGGCTACCGCGGTCGAGATAAATCGTCGTTCATTCGCGCTTTTACCCGAGGCAGAAGCAACAATGCTCGCCCAGACATCGAGACACACGTATATACATCGGTACAACTCGAATCCACGAGAAAACAGAATAATAAGAACAAAAAATAAAAAATAAATATATAAAGAAGACGAAGGAAGGAAGAAGTCTTGGTGTGCATGAACCGGAGGGAACCCTCGTATATCTGATGGTTGCGGTGGACTCCGTGAGTTATTGGTGCACCTACCCAGAGACTCTCTTTCCCTTTATTCAACTTTTTTTTTTATTATTTTTTTTTCCTTCCATTCTTCCTCAGGGTCTTCGCGCCAGAAAATTCAATGCGAGTCATGCAGTGCTGCAAAACTGCATGTGCGGAGAGTGCAGAATATAGTGAAGATGCTTTTTTTGGTACGCACAACCTTGAAGAAATAATGTACAGGGTGCTCCACTCGGTCCATTAACGGATGGACGGTTGTAGGGGAGAGCGGGGCAAAATGACACACCGGGGCAAAACGGGATAATGAGACAAAACACAATTCTCTAATAACTTCTGGATGGTGGCGATTGTGGTAGTTGGGGCAAAACGATTTTGAAAAACGGGGCATCCAAAAATTATTGGAAAATTAAGTTTTGTCGTCACTGTCCCGTTTTGCCCCGCTGTGCCATTTTGCCCCGGTATCCTCTATCGCGAAGATTCAAAGTCCCTACATAAAGTTTTAAGCCTGAAGAGGAAAAAAAAAAAAATTTCTTATTATTTTACTGATCTGTCAGCTCGGGTGAATTTTAGACGAATTTTGAATGAGGACGCGATGCATTTTCGACAAAGATATAATAATGGTTTGGTATTCGAACAAAAAATAAAGAGGGATCGGAGAGTTTCGCCCCGAAGGGCATGCGGTAGCTGTTGCTTCGTGCTGCTACTTGGAAGACCGCTTCTTGTGTCACCGATGCGCGTACCGAGCAACCGTAAAAGGGACGGGAGAAGCTGCTGGCCGTATAGTGGCCCCGAAGCGAGCAGGGACACACGACTCGTTCCCCCTGGTCATTCGAGCTACGTGTCGGACTCGCATTCCTCCTGGCTCGCGCTCGATTAATCGGAGCTGCATTAAAGATTTTCAACTTATGAAATTTATATCAACTCGGCATGTAAACATTGACTTGCCGATAAAATAAAATCGCAAACATTTATATATATATCGAAGATGATTATTGAGACTATAATATTATTATAGTCTTTAATAATGTAATATCATAATATTAATATTATAATTAATATTATGATGGAATATTATTAATTGAAAGTAATTATTTCGCAGAAGAGCAGCCGCTAATATTCTTGAAATTGAAGGTGCTAGAGAACAGGTGTCCCAGGTGCACTCGGGTATTTCTTTCGCCCGTAACCGACACCGTCGGATTAAACGCGTCAGCGCTCTCGTTCCATACCCACTACTACTTCGCTTGTTCTTCTTCTGTTTTTTTTTAACCTTTTTTCTTCGTCTTCCATTGCCAGCGCCGGCATCCTTAATACTTGTCGCCACGAGGTCGTTTTCTTGGCCGATGACATCTGGCGAACGGTGTTTCAGCACCGAGTAACATAAACCCGCGTATTTTCTATCCTACATAGCGTAAATTTCATTCTATATATTTATCTCCTTTTTTGGGAATTAATTTCAAGAAAAAGGGTTATGAAAATGAAAAACAAAATAGTTTGCAGATCTTTAAAAAAAATTTTCTAAGCAATTGGTTTGAAAAAATAAAATATAAAAAATTTGATTTTTTAATTCCCGGATCGCTCCGTGTGCAGTACACATGGTAGTCCCGCCCTGCCAGCATCATCGCCGTCTTCCCGGATCCCCCATGTTGACGTTCTCCAGGTTCCCGCATCTTCGCTGCCCCCTTCGAGTTCTCGGGCGCGCTCGCCGTCAGCTTGACGTTCCACGGCTCGTCGAGCAACGCGATTAGAAACTTCCCTCTGCCTACCTTTAACTCACACCACACGTGAATACGACATCTTCATATAAGTGTGCATGTGTGTATGCATATATTTTTTTTTTTTTTTTGCTACGAAGACTGTCTTGTAGTTGTGAGAGAAAAGGAGCGCCGTGCCACGTCCCTATGCGTCTTCGTTCCCCGCACGTTGAATGTTGAACGTTCCGCGAAGAAAGAGAGCTTAGCTCTCGCGGTCGGACCCGCATCGGGGCTGCCGGAAGCCGGCAGGTGGGATGCAAATTATTCAATTAACGTGCGAACCCTACGGCCGAAGGTACGCGCGCCAAGGTATATCGGTATACATATATTTATATATTTATATACATATACGTATATAGCCACCGGCAGTACCAGAAAGGCTGGGCCTGGGAATGGATGAAAATCATTCGACCCGAACGGAACTCTCTCCTCATCGCTATGACTCCTTAAATAAAGAACTGCCTTAAAAAATTCGCTTAAAAATGTGGAATATGTGGACGTTTGTAGAAGAAAAAAATCTTTGATACCCTTGCAACCCTTTTTCACCGCGTACTCTACAAAAACGTTTCCAGGAGAAAGTTCCTTAAGTTTCCAACGCAGAAGCATTTTATTAACAATAATAAATCATTTTTATAATATAAATAATTGGATCAAAGGGCTGAAGGACTGGATCGATGGCCCATTGGCAAGTCAATGAAAACGACTTAACAACATAGAGAGATGTAACGGAAATTGAATGGACCAATTTATATTGTCAATAAATACACTTTTGCTACTACTAATTCGATAAAACAGGGTCAAGGGCCTTTGATAAAGTATGGGAAGGACAAAATCGTTATATCTGATGGTAGTTTAATGCAAAACGATAGCAAATACGAGGGAGTAGTCTACCGTCTCGGTTATCCATAACCGCGAGATTTATAGTATAAGCGATGCATTAATTACATCACGATGGATCTTCTTGACGCCCAAGGGCAAAGGCTGCTGCTGCTGGAAGACCGTGCGCCTTTTCGATGCAGCATCGCATGAACCTCGCGGCTGCGCTACACGATAGCGCGTTGACACTTTGATTGGCAGTACGGGGTGCGTATCGCGGTCCCGCTGCCCATCCTGCTGCCTCTCTTCCTACCTCTCGAGGATGCGCAACCGAGATCATTTATCGTTTGAATCCTCGCCACTGTACCGCTCCGGCAATTGAGAATTCGCTCGTACTACGAGCCACTCTCACTCCCTCTCCCTGCGCATCCACGTATAATTCAACTGCCACCTCGATGCAATGCATTTTATCCGGTGGCTTGCGAATTTGCGCGACAACTGCGAAACCTCGAAGGAAATAAGATCGTGCAATAATTGGCAAAGGCGCGCTCTCCCAGAACGACGATGCAACTATTATATAGACAACTATGGCATCTGAGAACCTTCGTGACATGCAAGTTTTTTTTTGTTCCTTTTTTTTCCTTATATCGCGCAATTTCCGTTGTCAAAGGACAGTCTCGTGGTTTTGAAAACAGAGACTTACTCACTTCCTGTTCCACTTCCGGTTGAGACGCACGATTTTTTTCGGTGTATCGCGGAGAGCATCTATTTAGGAATTTGACGATGGAACGGGAAGATGTGGCGATTTACATAATAATGTATAGCGTTTGGGGGAATTAATTTGGATTTTCTTAATGATTGGATGAAAAGTAATGTTATAGTTGTGTTGAGTATTCAAAATTGAAAAAAGTGCACACGACCTAAAAAAAAACTGCATGGTACAAAAAATGTAGAAAAGACGTTTTAAGAAGTTGTTTAGCCAATATTAACAACTTACAGTTTTATAGCAGAAATTTGAAGACTTTTCAATTGTACAACATTTTCAATGTATTTGTACTATTTGAAGAAGATAAGTAGAAAATCGACACGTGACTTTGGGACTTCAATGTCCCAACACCCACGGCATTCAAAAACAGGATTTGGGAATTCGATATCGGACACCTACAACTCACTGCAGGGGATAAATTTATTCGGCATCCATATTCATAACCATATTAATAAGTGGCTTCCGCCGCCCCCGTTGAATCTCTCGTACACTCGCTTCCTCACTCGCGAGCGCTAAATTTCCCTGCGGCTGCGAGTTCGTCGACCTGAACGAGAGGAAGATGCGTCAACTTTGCAGTCGACGAAAAGAGCGTGTCGTGCAGCCCGTGGGAATAGCTGGTATAAGTTTCCCAAGGCAAAGCCTTCACTGGAAATCTAAATCGCCCAAATACCTCCTAACGAGGACTCACGACTCGTCAGAACATGAACTTCAAATTGTTCATCTTCCAACGAAATGAGGTCCAAAAAAATCCGAAAAATTTCGCAGAAACCCCTTCAACAGTAGTTTCACCGGTGACAGAACAAAAATTATTATGGAGATTAATTTCATTGTCTAAAGTCAAGAAAACCAATGATAAAAAAAAGTTGACAAGTGGCGAAAACGTAAAAATTTGCGGGGAGGACTTTGAGCCGAATTTATCATACACCTGTACACACATGCATAAGAGGCGAGTCAACGTGCGTACAAAAAAATGTATCCCACAAGTACCCGAGCGCGTTGAAGAGCTGACGCGCAGAAGGGGCAGATGACGATGATGAGAGGAGATAAGGCGAGGGCTTTGAAGAAGAGAAGAGACAAGAGTAAAGGGGAGATGGAAGAGAGATCAACTCTTGAAGGGCCCCTCGAGGACACCCACGCTTCGAGTGGACGCCGGTCAAACTCAGCGCCAATGGAAGTTGAGAGCTCGAGAGTTTACCGGCTTCGCGAGGGGGAGCGCGAGAGTCGAAGTGCTGGAGAGGCAAAGAGGACCGGTTCGCCGGTATTCTTCTTCCGATCTTTCGCCCGAACTCTGAGGAGTCTCAAAAATTCCGGAAAAATTCATAGAGGTGCCTCAATGTATGGTTTCTTAGATAGCAGATAAAAAAAATGGTTATCAAGTTCCACTTTATAGTTCGAAACTAAGGAAGTTCGTTCTCGGTAAAATTTCACTGGGCAATGAAGTTCTTATTGAAAACTTTAAATTGCTGCATATTGAAATATTCACATTGCCTCCGCACAATTCTATTTTTCATGTACAGCTTCCTTTGCGATGATGTGAAAATTTTCATTTTTCTTTTCAATCTTCTTTTTCTCCATTGTCGGCAATTTTTTGGGTAGATTATCTTAGCAGTGGAGTCGAGGAAGAGGCGCGCACGTATAGACACGCCGTTCATAGAATACTCGGAAGAAACTCGCTCGAAATCTCACGGGGTTTGTAACACGAGTAGGAAGTGATATACACCATAATAACATCGCCGACTGTGTACACTGCACCGTAACATATATAGGTGGATATATTAGTATTAGACGGAGGAACAAGCTAGTAGCGAAACGCGGATCGCGGTCTAGGTGCTGGCCTGTGCTGCGAGGGTCAATGTACCCGATTAAAATGCGCGAGATCGGCGATAACAGGGGACTATGAAATAGGCGCGCGAAACGAGAGATCGAGAGACCACCGTAAATAATATTACAAGTTCATCGTCGATCGATGAACAAAAAAAAAAGAAAAAAAGATCCGAATCAGGAAGAGCGATGACGAAACGATTTTCGCTATTCATTAGCCCTCATCTTTCACGTGTACCGTTATCCTTTTAATTCGCTTATTCAATCAAATTTGTATGCAACTTAATCGACACTTTTTTTTTCTGTCTGTTCCTCGAATGACTTCCGCCTTTGGTAACATCTTTGATTATTTCGATACATCGTCTGGTATTTTTATTTCGATCGGAGATTTCTTTTTCGTGGATCCGATTTTTAAAGAAGTGATAAATAGCAAAGAACAGATGTGACCGACATAAATTTGATTTCGTGACCAAGCGCATTAACGCCGATCAAATATTCGGCAACGTTTTTTTATTTCTCTCTTCGCAGCATCCGCCCCACCGGGTATCCGATATATCCGTGGCTCCGTCGCCGCTTCTGTGATGCACTTACAAATCGGAGAACCGTAAATCAAGCTTAACTGCACATCGAGCCGGGCTACAACGTTTGGAACCGGTAAACGGGTGTCGGAGTAATGGCCACCGCGGTCGGGAACACGGGCGTACGATCGGAAAGTTGGCCCGGTCACGGGGTTCTCATTTCATTGAAAATTACGATCGAAAGACTCACTTTTATACTCATAAAGTCAAGTACCGTTTTTATTTTTTTTTTCCCCCTAAAACTTTCTCGTGCTAGAAACTCATAAAATTATTGTCCAGCGGGCAATCGTACACCGTTATTAGATTTTTTTAAAAGGATATAACTAAAATTTCTTCCGAACATTTCTCATCATTGGTAGATCTAGCAGTTACTATTTCACAAAAAAACTATACCGAACCATTTCCAATAATTTTTTTTTTTTTTTTTAAGGCCAGAACGAAATTTATCTATTTGAAGTGTTTTAATTTATTTTCTCTCGGGTCATTTTACATCGAATTATCCACTGTATTCGATGTCCGTAATACACACGTTTGCATAGTTTGCTCGTTCATTTCACGAATCGATGAAACTCGCGCTCGTAAGTTTGTCCTGTCGGGAGAGACGATCGTCCGGCGTCCCACACGGTCCAACATTCGAACGCCTTCTTCTTCCCCTCCTCCTTCTTCTCTTCTCTTCTTCTCGTGCGGCTACTTTCGCGATCTCGGCTTCGCTCCGTCGACTCGACGAAAGACGCATGTATGCATGCGAGAGTGCACGCGCTCACCTCAAACGATCGTGGACGGGGTTGGTACGCGACACGGCTACCGGTCGTAACGGCCCCGGATCACGCGGAGGCCTCAGGCCCACGCGTTACTCCATCCCGGTGCCCGGGCCCTCGCCAAGTCCGGTGCAAATCCCGACGACGTCGCATCGATTGCTCCACGCATTCGTTCGCAATACGAATAGCTACTGCCTCGCTGTATCAGCAGAATGCAGTCCTGGCCACTTCTGG
Source organism: Ichneumoninae sp. B BG-2022a (assembly GCA_030522725.1). NCBI lineage: Eukaryota > Metazoa > Arthropoda > Insecta > Hymenoptera > Ichneumonidae > Ichneumoninae sp. B BG-2022a. The sequence goes on from JAPYZD010000733.1 coordinate 52,510, forward strand.
ACTCTGCCGGAGAGACACGATGCAGAATCGTTCTCCGGGCATAGCTGCGGATCTGATGCAGAAGAGAGCAAACCGGCCGCGTTTTATGGGACACTCGTACATTCCTTGCGACGGTTTCGTTTTTTTCCCCCAAAGCTTTTTAACAGATCTTTTCTTTTTATACCGGTGAAGGTCTGTCGGACGAGAAAGTCCGTCAGGTGGAAGAAACATCATAAAGAGAATCGAAAGTATCAACATTTTTAAACGGGCGTAAGAAAATAAAATTCAAATCGCCGAAACTGTCCCATGAAACATTATGAAATTTACACGACTATCTTCGTCAGACTTGAATTTCCCTTTGGGATTTTTTTTCAAATTTTTTCCAACTCATGTTCCGGATGAAAAATTAGTTAGTTTTCACATCTGAAAAGGTATGCGACAGTGTCGTGTTGGGAAGTACTTTTTCCAAACGGTACCTCTTTGAAACGGACCGACCAAAAATTACAAAAATTTTACGACATCGCCTCCATAGATCGACAGTCGAGATCGACATTTTTTTCACATTTCTTTCCGTCCCTTTTTCCAGAATAATTTTTTTTTATTTTCGAATAATTTTTTTTATTTACGGACCGACCAAAAATTACAAAAATTTTACGACATCGCCTCCAAAGATCGACAGTCGAGATCGAAATTTTTTTCACATTTCTTTCCATCCTTTTTTCCAGAATAATTTTTTTCATTTTCGAAAAGGTGTTGCAGCTCCGTAACACCGCGCGCCTCAAACTTGTCCCGGGTAACATTAACCATTCCGCGATAGCCATCGGACCTAAATCCATTTATTCATCCAGATATAGATCGGGTAAGAAGAGACACACGGGTTACCCCGCAGCTACTAAACTCACCTCGTGTAATCCATGCTCTGCCGCTTCACCCGCCGTGCAAGAACAAACGCACACCCAGCTCGCGTGCGGAGCTTCCGCTTCGCAGAAGTCGTTCGTTTATTCGATCCTTCATTCGCGATACTCGGGGGCGCACCCGTCATCGAGTTTCCATCAGGTTCTCCGTTTCGAAGTACGGTATTATGGCTGATATACGCGCCGATCCACGAACATGCCCGGTGGTAAAAAAAAGTGCGGGGGCACGAGCGATCGCCGCTGCTGCTCCCGCTGAGGGTCTAGGGGGAGGGGGGGGGGGGCCCCCCCGGAATACTTCATGGGGGCCCCCGGGGTTAAAGCGGAATAATTCATGGGGGCCCCCGAGATTAAAGTTGATCTCGTAAGGATCTCTTCTCCCTCGTTCAGTCGTTCTCAATCTTTCTTTCACTTCCTCTTTATAACCCCCCTCCAACACCCCCCCTCCCCGCCAATATTCTTTTTAAACCTTTTTCCCTCTCTATCTTCCTTTCTCGATTCCTTCGCATCTTCACTCGTCATCCCTCTTGTTCCCTTTACCCCCCCCCCCCCCCCCCCCCCCCCCCCCCCCCCCACCCCCCCCCCCCCCCTTTCTTCCCCCCCCCCCCCCCCCCC